>JBAJNP010002431.1:0-36824 GCA_036877545.1 Yasuhikotakia modesta
ACTTTAAAGCTGTTGATTTTTTTTTTTCTGCTGGTTACAATTTTCCTGCGGGACAGAGACACAACTTGCACAATATACAATTACATTTATCAATTATTTATTTATTCTTTTTTCATTATTTTATTTATAGCAACTCTTATGTAGACAAAAAATCTGATATGTTAAGAATCTTACATATTCTGTACATAATTATAATTTATAATTATAAGTGAATGAAAAGGGGACAAGTATTGTTTATTCTGTCCAGTTCTTCAGAAACGTTTTACTTTTTGTTAAAAGGGCTTAATAAATTTGATAATTTCTTTTGAAATGTAACAGTCTGTAAATTTTGGCCCTCACAGACAGTTCAGTTCTGATGCAGGATGAGTCCAGGAGTTTGGGAGGAGAGGTGACCATCGACATGGACTCCAGGGCAAACCCTCTTCAGCTCCAACTCATTGACGAACAGGTATCCACAGCTGGAGCTGCAAATGCTCTGTGTTGATACTGAAGATTTTTGGAATAATTTTATCCTCATTCCTTCTGTTATGCATGTTGGTGTAGGACTCATACATTCAGAGCCGAGCTGACACAATGCAGAACATCGAGAGCACCATTGTGGAACTGGGTTCAATTTTTCAGCAGTTGGCACACATGGTTAAAGAGCAGGAGGAGACAATACAAAGGTCAGACAACCATAATCTCTGCAATACAGCTCATAGAGGAGAATCACATGTAGTTTTTTAGAGTCACAATGTACAAACCACACTTTACACTTTGAAATGTACACTTTTTATGTTGAAAATGAAAACTAGAAATACCCTGGTTTAGCCCTACATTAGAAAACAACTTTTAACTATGAGGTTAAAAAGTTTTTAAAGAAAGTTTTTAACTAAAGGTCACTATCTGTCATTTCAATTTTCATCTGTTTAGCTGATATCAAAAGCAGCAAAATCATGAAATAAAATATTTTTTGTTTGTTTCTCGTTTACCACCAGGATCGACGCCAATGTGGAAGACACCCAGCTAAACGTGGAAATGGCCCACACTGAGATCCTTAAATACTTCCAGTCTGTGTCATCTAATCGCTGGCTGATGATCAAAATATTCCTCGTTCTCATTGTCTTCTTCATTATCTTTGTGGTCTTCCTCGCTTAATGAGGATTGACACAGAGAATGGAGGAACAGAGCCAAAGGGGTTGAAGGAAGGGGTTGGGGCGGTTGGGGGTGGGGTGGGGTGGGGTTGGGGGGATGGCTAGCTAATGGGCGAATGTGCAAAAACACAAAGACTGGACCGCTGATGTTGACTGGAAAAAGACTGGAACTGAGATTTACTGTTTCTTTAGAGAGAGAAAGCTGTTCTGATCTACATGTGCATTATTATGTGGGCCTTTATTTTTATAATAATCACATTAAACAAGAAGGCTGTTTCTCCCTGAATGGTTTGATTCTCCAAACTGGTTTAGTTACACTTTCTTCTGACAGTGTTATCAATGATCAGTGATAACACTTTTTTACAATAAATAATACTTTAGATTCTGATAAACCCTATAAATAATTTCTTATTGAACTCTATTAATCTGTTGTTATAAAGACAGTAAAAGTATTTCCATACTGCAGAAATGTTCTGTTACCCCAACAAGAAAAAACAATTGTTTCTCAAAATGACAATAAAGACAGTTTTATGATTTTTTTTGTATTGACAATACTGTCAATATATAAAAATAGTCTGGTCTTACGATTTTGCTGTGATTGATGCAGGAATTAAGACCAGAGGTTGTTTATAAAAGCTAACTACTAAAGACTTCAATAAATTACACTGCAGTCTAATGATCCAAATAAGGCTCCAGATTTTTCTAAATCTACAAACTCTTTCATTTCAAAGCCCCTTCATTCCTTCAGGACATGCTTGGTTTTAGATCATGGATGCAAACATGCAATGTACCAGTTGTTCTAGTGAAGCTGAAACCAAACATCTGTTGAAGAAGATTCATACTCGGATAAGTGAACAGAGAGTTGGTCTATAATTTAAGATCAGCTCCCTCATACTGTGATGCCGTGAATAATGAAGCAGGAGAAGTGTGTTTGAAAAACATGTTCAAGAAGCTTTTGATTGGTAGCAGCATTTTAAAGGGCAAACTTCATAATATGGTATAACATGGACTCTATCTTTGTATTTTTCTGGCTTGCACATCACACGGCCAAACTCATGAATGATGTACAGTGTATTATTTAATGAGCACTTTTTATGAAATCTCCTATTTCCAGGCTTTTTTAGCTGACTGTTCTGCATCTCTTGAACTAAAAACTATTGTAATGTAAAGGACAGTACTGAGTAAAACACATCTGAGAAACTGATTATGACTCATGTTTTTCTGTTTGCAGACTGTAGTGTAGTGACACACCTGTATTTGACAGAATAATTCTGTATTCAGTATTGTTAAAATATAAATGGAGGTACTGTTTAAATTGTGTTTAAGGTAAAATTCTACCCCAAGGTAAAATTAATAGAGTATAGACATCTAAATCATCTTTGGTATGATTAATAAATCATTGTGTTAAAGTCTCCGTTCTTTAAGATTTTTCACAGAATTTGATTTTTCTTTTCTCTCTGCTTTATTTTAAATTCTGTCTTCCTGACTTTTATTTTTTGCAGGTTGCTTTATTCTGTCACCTTCCCTCTGTCTGATCTTCCATCCTGAAGTTTGTATACATCTGGTTCAGCTCTGAGCTTACTTTCCCATAGCCCAGTGCTTGGAACTTGGATCAAAATGTGACAAAAGAATGACTTCCACTATGCTGTTTCCCCCAAATGGTTTTCATGTGTCTGGAGCGCTAAGTCTACTTGAAACTCATCCAAGCAATTTTGCAGAACAAGCCGGAACAGTTTGGGGACCTCCTGAACCTGTCCACAACAACATTTAAGTGGAGTGAGCATTTCAGATTCATAAGAGTTTTCAACATCTCCTACACCATCTCAGCTAGCCCAACTAGCTCAATCTTTATGTTTTTATTATTAAAATCTTTAAATATATTCTGTCTCTCGCTACTGCTCTGTTAAAAGTGAGGTTCAGGAGGACCTCACTGATAAATGCTCTTACCTCACAATGACCGGACCACTCTGTTGAGATGGTATCTAAATACATTTCAAAGGATCTCCTGTCATCTTCTGAAAGGGGATATCCTTTGTTACAGCTCCTCTATTCTGTGTTGTAGACACTGAATGTATGTGTAATCCTATAAATATACGTAATTAGCTAGCTGATCAGTTTGATGAACACATGTCTTACATATATAACTGTTCTGACTCTCTACTCATCATAAGAAGCTAAATACACTATATCTACATCTGAACAATATGTGCATTAAATATTTCTATACAGTTTTTATGTAAATGTATTTGCATTGTATATAAAATGTAACATTGTACATTAATAATGTAATACATTAATACAAAATGTAACATTAATGTATTACATTCCTCACTGTTGCATATATACAGCAGTACAGGATAATCTGTTTACATTCAGTTTATGCAAGGTTCTTGTAATGTTAAAATGAAAAGTAAAGAACCATATTTGATAATTGCTTGCGAATGTACCTAATCTCTGTAAATTTGTATACTCATTTTAAAAGGGTACAATTATCTATATAAGATCAATAGATTTTGTTTCAACCTTAAATAAGCATGTAAAATATGTACGTAAAATATTTATTTTAATGTCAGATTCTAAATGATGTTTTCTGCAAAATTGACTTGCCTTTTGTATTAAAGGAATGTAACAAATAGCTTGATGTTGATGTTTTTCTTAATTAAAAGAAATACTCGTTATTTAATCCCTTCTAAATCGTATATATTAGTTCAATGTGCAATTTTAAAGTACATTAAAGCTGTAAGCAGCGATAAGCGGGACCTCGCACTTGTGCCACCGCCATCCAGCGCAACCGCCACCCAACACTGCCAGCACCACCCAGTGCCACCACCACGTGTTGGCTTTAATAACAGTGATTTGTGGGCAAAAGCATATGTTAATCGTAGTGTAAAATATGCCACTTCCTGTGTGAAACACACCACTTCCTGATGACTGCAGGTGGCGCTATAACCGTAACTATACAGTGAATACTACAGTGTAGATGTGTTTAGGCCATGATTTTAATCAAATGTGAGAAGGATGGGGCCGATCAGACACTGTGGGCCTGAGATACAACACCTTTTTCTTTATGTCGAAATGCAAAACTTTGGCAGCCCGCCACGGTCATGTTCTTGCACGAAAACTCAAACGCTTCGCAATTTAACATCGCAAAGGCCTTAATCGGAAAACAATCGGATCAAAAGATGATCGGACAAAAACTCAAGGAGGAGTTCCTTAAAGTACGACGCGTGTAATTTGTCAAAAATAATAAAAATCCAGATTAAAAATAAATAATCGCCTGTTGGGTTTAGAGGTTCGCTCCAAGAGACTTTTTAATGAATTAAAGTGTTTGTTCTATGAGCCTACCAAATTTGGTACATGTAGTGCCCTGGGCAGGTTTAGGTGACGCTATCGAGCCATTTTGCCCCGCCTAATTTTAAAACCACTATTAGACGTCGATTTTCGATGGGGCTGGTGCGTGTGCAAAATTTTGTGAGTTTTCGAGCATGTTAAGGCCCTCAAAAGTGCGACGAATGCCGGAGAATAATAATAATAATAAACCTTAGAAGAACAATCGGAACTTCGTACGCTTAGTGCTCGGCCCCTAACTAGCACCCAGAGAGCGACTCGTCATGTTTCTGTACCTCTGGTTTAAAGGTTCCGCCTCTTTTGCTGGCGTCACCGAGCCTTAGCCTCGCGTCAAATCAAGTTCTGCTGCTGTTCTGGGCACGAGGCAGTGGCCGCATGCGGACCGAGTTGATTGTTTAAAATAACAACATCCTATAAAACGTTAAAGCGGTTAAACGTTTCAGATTAAAGAGAGAAATTAATCGTAACAGCCACGCAAACAGGAATTTAGAACAGGAACGCTCTTCGTACTCGGAAAATATCAAAAGTCCCGGTAAGTGATGCCATATTTTATGTAACAGCTCTTTGTATTTTATCCCATTTTGTTTTTATATGTATATCATATTTATATATTTTTTTTGCCAGCCAGCGCAATAACTTTATCTTATCCCCACCCTCCCGCCAGCGAAAATACGAATGCTACTATGGAAAGTGTTATTATGAATATTTATTATTCTCTTTACTGTAGCAATCATTCACGTATTACCGGTAATATTCATAAGCCCTTGCTCCACCATAGTGTGATTCCTACATTTACTTAAAACGCATGTCTTAGTACACATGTATAAATAGCCTCCAGATATTGGAAACGTTGAACAAGGCTGTGTTTTTTATATGTATGATAATCTCTTCGGGCGCCCAGTGTCATTCACTCAGCTTCAGCTGTATTTGAAGCTCCGTCTTTGATGCTTTGTAATGTAAATGAATGTGCATGCGCGCACAGCATGAAGTGATCTAACCAGGAGTTTCACAGTTCAGTGAGACTCATTTGCAGGATTTTCCTCATTCCTGCGTTTAAGCAACGCTTGTTAATGAACGAGAGGCTGATGCCAATAAATTAAACAGATACTTTCATTTTGTGTGTTGATGTGTTTGTCCACATACTCTGGAGTTGCCTTTTACCTCTATAGCCAAAGCTTTACTTAATTTGAGATTTTTAAATAAAATAAGTTTGTTTTGGCTGCAGAAGTCCCTTTCCCCAGAGTTTTTCCATGATCACACAAGCACAGTGTTTTAATTCTAAAGACTCGGATGCTGTATATATGACTAAGTCACCTTTACTTTTGTCAATAGTGAATGTTATAAATATGCAAACTGATATGAAGTACAGACAGCTGAGAGCTTGTTCCCTCAGGCGGCACCCAGGATCCTTATGAACAACAATTTGAACTTAAAAGTGCAGCAATGTCTTAACAGCTGAAATGGCAATCTCACAATCTACATGTTTCTTCTTTCTCCGCATTAGAAAAATGACCAGCATGCTGCTCAGCTGAGATCTTTGAAGCATTGTTGGTGGTCATCAGTGTTTGTGGCAATGAGTTGGCCAGGCGAGGACTGGACTGTGGGTCTTAACGGTCATGTCCTGCAGAAGGTGAAGCAGCTGCAGGCTCAGAATGAGAAGCTGAGCAAGGAAAAACAGCAGAGACAGCTTCAGCTGGATAACTCAGATGTAGCGCTTCACAAACAGAAGCAGAAGGTATGTGGTGATACTCTAATCATACAATACCAGGTGTGGTTTGATAGAATGCACAGACTGCTTTGAAAGATTGCCATTTGAGCTATTGAAAAGTTGGTTGAGAATTCTGCTCTGGTTGTCTTGCTGCTTCTTATTTAGCCTTTTGGGTTTTGATTGGTTACCTAAATGTTTAAACCGCATACCAATACAAGCTGTATGTGAGATAAGAGGCTCACATGAAGTGTTCAAGTGTATATTTGTTATGAGTTTAAAATGGCTTTTTTGGCAGTCATCTCAGGAAGTTATTCAAAGCTGAGCTTACTAAACCAGTGGAGTATATCTTTTTTGATGGTTTAGCAGTTATTGTCCTGGACTGGTAAGCGAAAAGTTATCAGCCCATGGCCATTGAAGACCACACTTAAACCATTGTTTGTTTCAGTGAGATCACCTTGTAATAAGTTCACTGTGCTATTGTGTGGTAATATGAATGTTTAGAAATAAATTATGTAACAAAAATTCCGGAAGTTGTTCTAGACCAAAATATCTGACAATGGATTCTTTTTAAACTGGTTGATTAGGCACTTGCTGTGGTGAGTCTCTTTGTGATGTTTTCTTTCTCATGTCATTGTCCTCTTTACCCATCCATCTCTGTGTTAGTATGAGGAGGTGCGTGTGGAGCTGGCTGCAGTTCATAGGGAGCTGGGAGAAGTACGTGAAGCAACACAGGCGGAGGTACGGGCCCGGGAGCGGCTGGCTCGAGACCTACAGGTCAAAACGGGACAAGTGCACTCACTGGAGGGCCAACTTGAATCTTCCAAAAACTTGACTCAAAGTCTTACACAGGAGATCAAATGGTGAGATGCTTTTACAAAACTCTTAACTGTAAGTTTTACCAACATTATAGGAACCAGCATAGTATTCTGACGTCGATCAGTGAGCCTCCTCCCAGATACGCTAGCAACTGCATTGCTTGTTAACAGTAAACTTGAACACTCTTTAAATAATAAGGTTGAAAAGGATTTCATGTCTCGGTCACAAACCAAAACATATATTTCCCATATTTTGATAGTGATCACAAACTTATACTGATCTGTAACTCTGTCTTTGTCTCTTTCTTTCTCTGCAGGCTTGAGGCTGAGCTGGAAAAGCTGCAGAAGGGAAATGGCTCTGGGGATTCCGTGTTATTTTCCACACCTTGTTGGAACATGAGCTCTCCCCGGGATCACAATGGTATCATCTCTTACTCTCAGATTTTGTTTTTCTTCATTTTGGCTTAATCATTTTTTTGTCTGGCTTAGTATTCTCAAAATGTCTCACTATAAGATAGCAAAATGTTCCCTGATAAACTAGAGGAAAGATTGTTTTCTGACTTACTGACGGTCCCTGGGGGCTAATTGCACAGTACATTGTTTGTCTTTCTGGTCCTTTTTTTACTGTTGTGCCCAGACTGTGTGTGTGTGTGTGTATTCATTTATGTGGGTGTGTGTGGGGTGGATATATATTGATCTATGTCATTGTTTGTTTTGTTTTTACAACCTGTTTAAACTCTGCAGGTGGTTTCAGAGTAGATGGTGACAGCAAAGCACAGCCTATCAGAGTAAGTCATATACCCACAAATGCTTTAATGAATGTAACCCTTTTGCTTTTTCACTGAGGATCATTTTGCTTATAAACAGTATCTAGTGGTCACTTATTTGCCTCATCTTCTTTCCTGTGTAGCAGCAGCTGCAGTTTGGAGAGATCCCCAAGCCAAGGGTGGGTGGGTCTTCCTCCCAGTTTCCACAGCAACCACAAAAATCACCACCCCTTCGGCATCACATCCGCCAATCAGAACCATCCACCCCCTCCTCAATGTTCCCATGGGAGTGTGATGATGTGTGGTCCATTCCCAAAGGACGATCAGCTTCTTCAGTGTCATCCAGTGATGTCATAGTAAAAAACAATGACTCAGGCATAGAAGAGGCTTTGAGAAGCGAGATTGATGGTGAGCTTCTCCACATTATATTGGGGTTTAAGGACTTCTGCTGTGTAAAACATTTGAATTTATATTTTAACAAACCAGATGATAGTTTAGATAGTGATTAGTCTTGATATGTTCTGTACCAAATAAAAATATAAAATGCTTGCTTATATGTCCAAGGCCATGGGGTGGGATTACTGTCACCAAGTAATATCAATATTAAATTATTTTATTTAAATATTAAATTAGAAATGTTATGAATTAGCTTGTTTAATCCCTCTCACCTTTTACAATCCATTGGAATTGTAACTGAAAGGTACATTTACATTTATTCATTTGGCAGACGCTTTTATCCAAAGCGACTTACAGTGAATTCAAGGTACACATTTTTTATCAGGAATTGCCTTCCTCAGAGATTGAACCCACAACCTTTGCAGTGTTAACACAATGCTCTACCAGATGTGCTAACAGGAAGGTAGTTTTTGCTATGCTGTGTGTGTTAGGGGAAACATTACATTCATAAGATATCATATTTATTTAAGTAAGAAGGCTGGTTATTAAGCAAATATCAGATTTCTAGTAATACAAAACTCAGTACATAGTCACAAAACTCAAAAGCACACATGCAGGATATAATTTCAGAATCTGTTTTGTAATATGGCCATTAACTGATATGAGGGCTTGTAAAACTAAAGCTGCTCCAATCTAGAATTGTATGTGCTATGTGAATTTTATGTAAATGTGGATAAAGATTCGAGATATTAGAGGCTGGGGATAGAAATTAGACTTAAAAATATATTTAAATTAAAAATACTAGTATTGGTATGACTAATATGGTGTGTCCCTCTGTTATATCTTGCCAGAACTGTGAGGATTTGTAGGTAAAGTTAATGTTGTGTAAGGTTGTATATGGTTGTGTTCGTTTTCAGTTCAACATCACATTTGCTTCTCTTAGTATTACCAGCTGTTGTGTGTGTGTGCTTTAAAGAGCGTGTCGCTTCCTCTTCGAGCTCAAGTTCTGATGAACACAATTGACATGAGAGAAGAAGGACGTGCAGAATGGATGGAGAGAGAGAATGAGTGAGAGACTGAGAACTAGATACACTGACAAATTGTTCTCTTTTTTTAATCTTTTGCCAGAGTTAGTCGAGTTTGTTTTGTGCACTGCCAGTGAGACAGAACTGTAGTGGGCATGTGTATGTGTTTGGGACACAAGTGTTTTGTGTACAGTAGAAAATGTTCTGCATTGTTTTGTCGAGTCATCTGTGAGGTCATCAGGGTTTGTCATTATTCATTGCACAGCTTTGCACTGCACTATCGGAACCAATTCCTTACTTTTAACACAGCCTTTAGAAGGCTTTGGAATGTAAACTTTGCAGGAATGTAAATTGTTTTCTGTAAAAAAACAGTCACAGTGGCAAATGATTAGCAGTTTTAAAGGGACCATAGTCCATATTTTTATAGCATTTTATTAACCTTAAGTGCATGTAAAAAAAGTTTCTTTTATGTAAGGCAGTTTATTTTGATATCCTTTCTCTGAATTTAAATAAGCTGGATTTTACTTTGTCGTGGCCTGCAGTGTGAATGTTACAAAATGTACACATTGTACATTACACTCTTGTTTTATAAAGCAGGTCAAAATGTCATCGATATATAGTAAATTATTGAGTGACTCTCTCTTTAGCTCTGCGTGTGCGCGTGTCAGATCTGCAGCGTGAGGCACAGCTGGAATCTGAGCATTTGAAGGATGTGGAGTCTCGTCTCACACAAGCTAACAGAGATCTCAGTACCAAAGAACAGAGTCTAACACGCACTCAGGATCATCTGACCAGAGCACAGAGCCGCATCACACAGGAGACTGACCGGGTGAGACCAATGCAGGCACCAAACACACACAAAACACTGACACACAAAAATCACAAAGATTCAAACACGTGTCAGCTTCAGTGTAACATCATGTAAAATGTTAGGAGTAAAATCTCCTAACATTTATTAAAAAACAGTTTTCTTCTGCCAAGTCATATGTCAACTGTGACGCGCATTTCTAGTACCAATGTAACCAAATGTGAGTCTAATTATGCATCTTTAACTGTTGTTTTGACTGAATTTTTGTGTCTTTAGGCCCAGACTGCTGAGCAAAGAGTCAAACAGCTTCAGGAGGAGTTGAAGTGTCAGAGGCAGAATGCTGAAACCAGTCGCTGCAATGCAGAACAGCGCAGGAAAGAAATAGAGCGAGAACACCAGAGGGTAAGGCGTGTGTGAACAAATGTCTGACTTACAATTAAGTCACTTATGTGAGGTATAAATGAACTGATTTGAGAATCAATCAGAATTCAGCTTTTGAATCTGAATCTGTCTTCACCACTATTCAGTCATCCTCAATACTAGATCATTTCAGGCGAATAGAAAGTTGTGATTTATGTTGTAGAAACTTCTGGAACAGCAGAGAGAGAGACAAGCTTTAGAAAAACAGCATCAACAGGAGAGCAACAGACTGAACCAGGAGATCCAGCAGGCCGGAACTCTCCACAACACCCTGCTGGCACAGCATGATAAGGTACAATTAGCTGCATAGTAAATAAGCAAATCTAGTTGCTACTAACGTGTCCGTTTCCAGCAGTCTAACAGTACCACAGCTGTTTATACATGTTGTAACTGTTGTAGCATTAACCTGTTTTTCAAGCACCTAGTGGTTAAGCATAAGAATGCTTTGACAGGCTAATGACAGGTTAACTGTATATTTATTTCACCTACTACATGGTTACTTGCCAAAAGAAATGATGCTATTATCAGAGAACCATGAAGGATGCAAAACAAGCACATTTAAAAACAAGGTCCTTGGGAATACAAGATACAGAAACCCACATTAAATAACTCGCTAGTATTTGTACCAGATAATCCTGTTTGAACATTTGTTAGAAATCTTCCTCTCTATGTTCCTTTCCTCTCTCCCCCCTCCCTGTTTTTCTCTGTATTTCTCTCTGAGTCTCATGGGAGCTGCAGTGTGTCCACTGGTCAATGTACTAATGTCATCTCTCTCCTTCTCTCACTCATTGTCTTACGCTCCTGCTGCTTCTGTGTTTTCTCACTTGCTTCTGTTCCTCTTCTGTTTTTTTCTCCCTCAGAGGACACAAGAGCAGAGGTCAGTGTTGTGATCTCAGTGTCAGTCTTTTTTGAAACTCATGGCATGATTTCACTGGGGTGACTTATATTCTGTACAGGAAGGGAATGTAGAGATTCGACCTTATACATTATATTCACTTAAATTGTTTTTTGCACTTGTTTTGCCAATAAATAAAAGATAATTAAATTAAGTTATAACTGAACATTAAATGTTTTTGTTATATTTAGTTGGAGCCTGTCAAACATCTGAGAGCTCACTTGCACAACAGTTACCATTTGTGTTCAGTTAGTCATTGTTTTAATAGCCTGATAGGAGCTGTGTGTTAAATAAGACGTGTGATACAAAAATATCAGTCAATGCAGAAATCAATAATAATCTCTTTGCTAATCACAGAAACATGTTCTATCCTATTGCCACATAAGTGATAAAAATGACCTGAATTGAGGTTTTGGAATGTGCTGTTTTGATGTTCTCATTAACGGTTGCATTACACACTGTGACCAAAACACAAATGTTTCTTATTCCAAATATGTTTCCACTAACTAAAATACTGCAAACCTGTGTTGTTTATATGAATGTTACATAATAATCCCTAAGTTAATCTTTCGTATCTTTTATTTCCTGAAAAGAAAAAAATGAAAGCTATGTCTTTCAGGCCATTTCATGAATTAAACTCACATGCTTGAATCATTTGGTCATAGTTCATGTAACACTGTGTGATGTCCTGCATTAGTTATTGATTTGAGCCATGCTGTCACTCAACCATCCTGATGAAGTTCATCAAACCTTTCCCAGTTTCTCCTGGCACACACCAACCCTTCTGACTGTTCTTGTGTATCAGGTGTGTCTGCAGAAGCAGGGTTTGGACAAAGATCTGGAGGATGTAAAAGGAAAACTAAAGAACACAGACACTGACCTAAGAGAGAGTCAGAAGAGAGAGATACAGACTGAGGCCAAACTTACGGTACAGTGCACACATTGATTTGAGAGACTATGAGAAAGACCTAGTCAGAAGAAAGACAATATTTAACATTGCTGTCTAATCTAATCTCGTTAATTTCACTTATTATGTTATTTCTGAAGGTTGTATTGTTCTGCAGTTGAATAGGCCAAACTGGCCAGTGCAACAATATCATTAATAACTCTCGGTTTCAGATATAGCTCCATTATTTGCTTTTAACGTATGTTTCATATTGGGGCTTGAGCATAATCACTTTTTATAGACCTTCAGCATGAGAACTATGTTTCATAATTAACAAAATCTTCATATGCTGTTTAAACCTGTATTTAGAAGCAGTGTAATATTATATGCACCTATCTGACAGTGGATATAGTGTTACACTGTTGGATAACCTCTTTGTCTAATTAAATGCTTTCATTTTGTGTATTTGGGTGTGTGGCATTGTTAAACAGCACTTTCTTTTGTGCCTTTAGTATGAGGCTTTTTTTACATTTCTTTCCTTTATGCTTGCACTTCTCATCTCATAATGTAGGATGCACTAAGGGAGAATGCGAACCTCACTGTGTCTTTGGGGCAGATGAAGAAACAGGAAAAAATTCTACAAGAGGAGGTGAAGAGGTTGACAGATGAGCTTGCCGAGGCCCTCAGACATATTAAGGAACTGCAGGGTGAGACAGGGGTGAATCATGTTGCATGGGCTCGCCTTGTTTCTTATTCCATGTCTTATGGAATTCTATGCCTCCCTCTACTGGCAACACTTGGACAACACACATTCTAACATTTTTAAAACCAGTTCCTTGCAAGGTTTGGCTCCAACCCTGATAAAACTCTGCCTGTAGCCTTCCTGTAATCCTGATTAGCTGGTTTAGATGTGTTTGATTAGGGTTGACCTAATCTCTGCAGGACACTGGCCCTTCAGAAACAAGATTACTCATCTCTAATTTAAACGGACCATTGCAATGCTGATTGCATTAGAACTATGCTTGGTGACTTAAATCATACTAGAATATTTAATTAATAGGAATGTTCGCAGATATTCCTAATGACTGTTAAAAGTAGAATAATAATTGGCATGATTCCAACCTCAAGTCTGATTGGATGAGCCATTTTAAAACCATTTGCCAAGACTTGAAACAAACTCAACGCAAGTACATAAATTAAGTGTCTGGAAATTTATTTTGTGTTATTTTCCTTCAGCTCAATTGGCTGTTCCTCGCTCTTCCTCCATTTCCCTCCAGTGCGACCGCTCTCCTCCCTACCACCCCCACACCCACACAAAGAAAGCTTCACAAACAGGCCCAACAAGAGAAGAGGAGAGGATGACGTATCCCTCAGGCAGAGAGCCGGGAGAGGGTATAGATTTTGAGCACATCAGAAATTTTGGGTCAGAGGGTTCACAGAAATTTAAAGCAAAAGGAGTCACACGTCAGAGTGGGTCTCTAAAACTGCGTAAGACTGAAGCAGACACATCGCTAATGGAGCAGGATACCAGTGTAGAGGATGTGAACGCAGACTCGCTCATGTCTGGCTCAGATGGTGGTGCAATGTCTAAAAGTGAATTGGATGTCACTTGCACCCTGCAAGGCATTTCATGTGACACATCAGGTAATGTAGGAAAATGTGACTCTGTGTCCCTTAAAGATCTCAAGAAAGAGAACTCTGAAATTCGTGATGAGCTTAGAGATGTTAAGTATGAACTTCAGAAGAGACTTGAAGACCTGGAGTACCAGAGGAGGGCGGAAGCTGAGGCTAGGACCAAACTCAAGCAGTTGAGCCGCAAACACTCAACCCAGACAGAGCAGCAACGTGCCAAAGCACTTGAACTCAAAGATAGTGTGACCAAACTGGAAGCCCAGCTGGAGCAGGAGAAGAGAGAAAGCACAAAACTAAGAGCAACTCTTGATGTGTTAGAAAAAGAAGCTGAAAAGAGGCAGGAACAGAAGGAGAGAGACCAAAAACAGAGCACCAATCTGAAGGAAGTCTTAACAGAAATGGAGCAAAGGGAGACATACATGGTGGAAGAAATGAAGCGAATGAAGGAGCAGCTAGAAGACCTTCAGATGAAGCTTGAACAGGAACAGAAGGAGCGAGAGCAAGAAAGAATTGAAAAACAAGTTCAAAAAGAGGAAGCAGAAGGACTGAAGATTGCACAGCTTCAAAAAGAGTTGGACTGTCTTCGGAGGTTTGCTAGTTTAGAGGAGAAGATCTCAAAAGACAATGTTCCTGTCACTTACTTACAACTAGAATGCCACTCAAACACTAAAAATACTGTTCTGGTAGAAAACGAAGACTTTATTCTGTCTCCTGATGTGCAGGAATCCATTTGTGACTCTGTGAACTATCAGAATGATATTGTCTGCAAAGAAATCAGAGCAACAGAGCTGATTATGGATCCAGGAGCACAAACTCAACCAACAGGGACAACCACGGAAGGCATGACATCAGCAGCAGAGAAAGAAGGGACTCGGGCAAAATGCTCAGAGGCTGCAGATTTTGAAAACACTGCCATTTTAGTTTTGGAGATAGAGCGATTGAGGTTGGCAAAAGATCAAGAGTTTGAGAGGGCAAAAGTAGCCCAAAGAAAGTTTGAAGACCTACAGAAGCAAGTGACCACTCAGACCAAACACCTGACTTTGGCTTTTGAAAGCCAGAGCAAGCATATTGAAGACTTGCTGAAAGAGCTGCATGATAAAGAGTGTGCCCTCCAAAGGCAAGGTGAGGAAATGCAGAAATGTCAAGAAGTAATCACTGTTCTTGAGGAAGCAAAGCACACTAGGGAGGACTTTAGTGAGGTTTTCAGTGAGGCCTTTACACACCTGGGATTGTCTACAGAGATCTCAAGAGACCTAAGTTGTGATTCCGTTATTAGCAGCACAAGCATAAGCGACCATGAAATGTTTAATGATGACATGCTACAGATTTTGAAGGACTCTAAGTCTAGCATACAGCTGCCTGTCGAACACTCTGTCAGTCAGACTGTTTTCAACACTAGGGATGTATCTGATAAGCTACAGATAATAACAGTAACCTGCCAGCCACATGAACTGAGTCTAACTTCAGACACAAACTGTGAATATGGTTCATCGTCTAAAGTAAATTCTGAAGGACGGGAACTTTCAAAGCTAACTGATAAGAAGGCTGAGGAAACTGAAAACTCTGCTTCAAGAAGTTCTCACTTGCAAGATCAGTCTGACCATTCAAAAGTTCTGAACTTGCAACACAATGTTCCAGAACACTCCACAGATGACAGTAGTGAGCTGCAAAGAGTACAGAAGGAATTACAAGAAGCTCAAATTCAACTGGATGTGTTGAAGCAAAATGAGGCTCTTGGTTTACAAGTAGGCAAGAATAAGGAAGAGCAGCTATCTGTCAAACTGAGAAATGAAGAGCTTACTTCAAAACTGAGCTTAATAGACAAATACCCTTGTGCTAACAGTACCACTAAACAAAATACTGCTTTACCAATAATGTACACCAAAAACAATGACTTTATTAAAGAAGGTCCCGATGTTGCCACCTCAGGACCAGAGAAGTCGTTTGTGGTTCCTCTTAAACATTCAGGAGATGAGATGGAAGAAATAAAGGGAAAAGAAGAGAGCATGGGATGTGAAAATGAATACTTCTCTACAACAGAGGTTCAATCCCTTCAGGGGCAGGTAGATTTACATTTACATTACATTCATGCATTTGGCAGATTCTTTTATTCAAATGACTTAGTGTATTCATGGTATGTAATGTTTTCAGTACATGTGTTCCCTGAAAATTGAATGCCCAACCTTTGCCACCATTTACATTTACATTGGTTTTCTTTTTGGTTGAGATCACATGTGACATCTCTTCATAGTATAGGGCCCCTTATCAACTAATCCTTATAACTGCAGCAACCACTAGATCACTTTAGCAACCACTAGCCACTTTTGGCACCAGCAATGTTCAGTTTATTCTCTTAACTTTTGGGCCTCTCAGATTCAGGCACTACAAGACCAGATCCAGGACCTTTCTGAGCAGAATAGGGCTCAAGCTGAAGAACTAGAACTCTGGAAACTCTCGGCTGTGGGAGAAACAGTGGGCAGCGGTTCGCCCTCCATCATGCTCCAACAGTTTGAGATATTCCTCCCCTGCACATCTACCAAGCTGCCCGTACAACAGAAAAGGTAATGTGCCATGCCAACATTTTTACTGCCATTTGTTTGAGATAAATTGTCAAAAACTACATATCAATCATATGTAATTAGGTAAAGGCTGTTTAAAGAAGCTTAAAGTGAATTACTTGAATTATGAATATGTTGCCGAGTGTGTTTTTAGGATGGTAAAAACAGGTTCTGTGTAAGAGATGTTTATACAGGACTGTTGCAGGATTGTTGCAATGCAAGGTGCTTCTGTCTCTTCATTAGTCTTTGCGCTGTCTGCTTTAGGTCCATGATGCACCAGTGCACTACAGATATGTCATATCGGTGCAGAGTAGAGGATGGGAATGACCAGACCAACTTACCTGAGACACAAATGACAAGAGCTGTGAGTGAATCTCAGGGACCTGCTGAGGTAAACAAAATAATAATTGGACTAAAAAATTAATAATAAAAAAATAAAAAATAATAATTGGAATCTGTGAATGTGAGATTATAAGAAGCATATATGACCGCAGTGCATTTACAGTGTAAACACTAATCTGTCTTGGTCTGTCCCTAAAAACAATCAATGCATTTAAACCAGGACATTTTTAATTCCAGACTTTTGAATTCAGTCTGCAAACTCACAGCTGGCTTGAAATATAGCCCAATTCTTTTTGCCACCGTGCTATACGTTAGTGTACAAGATCTAATATAGAATAGTGTTGATCTGAGTGTTAAAATATTCTGTTACAGGCTTCATAACTTTTTTTTTTTAATTGCTTTCAGGACCTAATGACTAGAAATGAGACTCTGATAATTTTAGACAATGCTGAGGAATGTGATGGCAGCTCTGTTAACCACAGCAAAAGTCATATAATGACCAGTAACACTAACGATGAACCAGCTCAGCAGTTTGCCTTAGTACCTCCTGAGTATCAGTCCAACATGTCTGCTCCCAGAGCAATCAGGCAGGAAGATGCCTTAATCAACCTTTCCATTTTAAGTCAATATCAGACCAAAGTAATCAACACAAAGCCAGTCACAGGGCCCTGTAAAAACAACCATTCCAAGAATTCTGCCTTAAGTGCTGTGGAAACTGTTGCTTTGGATAAACACAGGTGTTGTCATGGAGATACAACAGACAAACAGAACTGTCATGCCACTGCAATGGGTTCAGTACTATGTAAGAATGAATCGAACTTTGCTCAGAGTCACAGGGCAGAGATCAGTGAGGTTACTGGAGATCTTAACAGGATGGAAATCAAAGATGTCCACAGTGTGTCTACCCAGACAGAGGAGAGTAGAGAGCTGGGTTTGGACATCTCTAGTGACCATCCATTGCAACACTCTCTTGTCCACACCAGTACCCAGACAGATGGCGTAATGCTGGAGACTGAGGAAGATGAGGGTGATAAAGAGCCCGCTGACTCACCACCCCTCTCTCCCACCCCACATTCTGTTACAAACCAGCTGCTGTTGTCCAAGGCCTTTCCCATGAGTGACCCAGCTCACCTCGCAGAACGCATACGACAGAACCGCAACCGCATGTCTGCTGCTTACGATGACACTGAATATGAACCATATGGCCTGCCAGAGGTTGTCATGAAAGGTGAGATTTCATACTAATAAAAATACTAATAATACTAATAAAAGTATCTTCAGTACATTTAGAAAGTATTCAAACTCTTTTACTTTCTCCATTGCTGTTGCAGCCTGGTACTGTAATCATTTTTTTTCCTCATTAATCTGTAATTCTTTTTCTTATTAATTCTGTACACCATAAAGACAAAATGAAAACAAAGTCTGTAGAGTATTTACATATTTTTTTAAAATACATTACATTTATATCAGTATTCAGACTCTCAAACCATTCAGACTCTCAAAGGGCTTTCACAGGGTTTGCCCTGTTGTTTCTGCTATGTGCGTAAGGTCATTGTCTTGTTGACAGTCTCAAGTCAGTAAGTTTGTATTGAGGATATCTCTGTATCTCCATTCAGCTTTCCATCTTGCCTGACCAATCTCCTAGTCCCTCTCTGCTGAAAGCAGCCCTACAGCATGATGATTCCACCACCATGCTTCACTTTTGAAAGTGAAGGGGCCTGAATACTTCCTAAATTCAGTATATAAAATTATCATTTATTGTCAGTCTATTGCCATGTTTTTACATTATAGTTAATTTAGTGTTGTTATTGTGGTTTATAAGGAGCCCTAATCTGACACAGAAGAAAAATATTTTTATATCGTGGCCACAGATAAGAATTAGTTCCCACCATTTATCAATACATGTGCATGTTTTATAAACTCATTCCCTCGATTTAGGTAAAGCATGCCTACATGTTCACTGTGAGCACATATCAATGAGTTTTGTCGACTACCAATTTGAATTTTCCATTTTACAGAAAAAAGTTTTAAGAATGTATTTTGTTCAATGATATTGACGAATCTTTGAAGAGAAATTAATTCATAAATTGTACAGTAGAATAAATGGATTTTTATTGAGTACATAGAGAAGTTCACTGTGAGCATTTATCAGTGAGTTTTCTCATCTACCAATTTAAAATGCCCCATTAATAATGAATCAAAAAACGCTTCAGTGAGATTAACTGAAATTAGGATTTATTGAAAATTGTACAGTAGATTTAAATAGCATTCTCAAAAGATCCTCCTGGTTTAATTATATTGATTATATTATCAGTTGTGTTGCTATGATTAGGTAGGTGCTTTCCGCTTTCAGTGTCGTTACCGTTAAGTGCTAAAAGCCGTGCCCCAGATTTGCACGAGCAGCTAGTTTAACTGAGTTCAGAAAGAACATCTGCTGTAACTGAGAACTTGTAATTAGTGGCCACAATATAAAAATATTTTTCTTCTGTGTCAGGATTAGGGCTCCGTAGCTTTAAGTCATTAGGTCTAAAATATTTAGAGTTTTGTTTTAACAAAATAAGTATTAGCAATCAGAGATGTGTACAGAAAAGAGTGGCGTCATAACTACAAGTTTAGTTTGGTTGTAAATAGTTAAGCTTCGTGTATGGAACAGGATTGAGCAAAGGAGATGGATGCTTTAGTAATCTCTTATTTTCTTTTAATAGGCTTTGCCGACATCCCCAGTGGGCCAGCCTGTCCATACGTCCTGCGCAGGGGCCTTCTTGGTACTGATGCAATGCCACTCCCACTCAGAGAAGCCACACTCCCCGAGAAGAAAGTGAAGACATAGAGCCTACTTGACCTACTGTCATACTATTAACTACAACATGCCTGTTCTCATGCATATGATACAATCATCATATATTTAAAGAAACATTTCTGTTTTTAATTTTAAACTATCACAAATGGATTTCAATGTTGAAGGAATGACGCCGTCTCTTTAATCGTTTAATCTCTTTGAACGATTCCAAGTTTGACCACCACAGGCTGCTTTATCTGAAACTCAGACCTGTTTTTTTTCCCCCAAGTCATTTTATTTATAATTGAAGTTTTCTCTATTTCTTTACCGGTTGAATGTCTTATTGTGCATGTTGATGTCATATATTTTCATTTTAATAGTGGAGCCATTTACAGTTTGTGTATACATTTTGATGTAATATATTTTTGTTTGCATAGAGGTGGCACTAGCCCCTGTTTTCAAGACTTGAATTTTGTGAATAGCCTTATTTATTGACAGGTGTGTGTCTGTGTGTGTCTGTGTGACTCAGATCAAGCCTGTTTCCAATCTTTGTATGGTAATTCACTGTCAAAGACCGTTTCTCTGTCATCTAACAGCTTTATAATGCACACTGGAGTATTTATGTTTATATATTTGTCAGTTTGTAATTTAGCATTGGAAAAGTTTTGGAAGGATGCGTTTTTGGTTGGATTTCTATATTTAATTGATTTAATGTGTTTTTATGCTTTGTGTTTTTTTCTGTAATTAGTGTTTTCTTTTTAGAATGTTTACATTTATTAAAGTTAGTAAATGAAACCCAAATGTTGTTTTGTTTTTTATCTACATTCTGTACCAGTGTAAATCAGTTACAAAATGTTTTCTCATTGTCATTTATCACACAGTTCTCTGGAATACTTGATGCTGATTTTTTGGTAAACCACTGTTATGCCATCTTCGATTTTAGTAACTTACAGTATTTGTAGAACTTGACGGGCTGTATCCTAACTGTATTGTTAAACACTCTTCATCTGTCTCTTGGCTAAATAGGTTGTTCAGAGTCTATTGAGTCCAGAACTAATGTTTTCCTACAGTTCATGACATTGCTGTGCTGAAAGAAAAGAACAGCTGGCACAATTTCATCATACGCATCTGCTTCTGCCATGAGTATTTTCCATGGTTAAAGCACAACCTGTTTTGGAGAATAATGTAATAATAGATTGAGCTAACCCATGTTCTTGACGTTATGCACTTGTGTTTTTAAAAGCAAAACATTAGTCACTGTTGGAGCAGAAATCAAAGGCATGTCTTGGGAACTGATATCCCCTATCATAGCTTTAAAGCATTCAAAGGCCATTTTGTTCTCTACATTAGCCGGCCAGCGAGTTTTATCTCCTCTGTGCATTGGGGGTCCAGGGGGACCCCCCTCTCTGTGGCCCGTACAGAGAATGTGTTGAATTCTGAATATGAATGTTTGATGTTGTTGCCTAATCATTGCACTGCTGTCCACAGATGAAAGGGGGTCTTTAATGGAAAATGTTGGTGCATTATAATGTCTGATATTCTTAAACTCACTGTAAACAGGTTTAAAATGTCCCAGTTACCTGACCTATAACTAGAGTGGCTAATACAAAGTGTAGCCAATCAGAAACACTCTTTGCCTGTCAGTTGTTTCATGCATTTAGTCTAGCAATGTCCTTGGAAGGTGGGGTTTCGAAGAAATGGCGTGTGGATGAAGTTAGCAACAAGGGTGAGATACAACATTAATATGATGTACAGCAGACCACACCAACCTCTGCTGTCATGGTTATTTTAATAATATAGCACAACTTGAGTGCTTTTTACATAAACCAGTTACTACATAACAGATGTAATGGAAACAATTTTGAAAACAATTTAAGTGCCATCCTTCTGCTGGAAGATGTGCTTAAAGTTTAAATTCAGGTTAACAGTTGTCTTCAGTGAGTGCTGTACAGTAATATGTATTCAGTATTTAGGTGAACGTGTTTTGTGTCAGTTGTTGAAATAAATCTTCTAATGGAAAGATGCCAATTAATATATTAACTTAAAATAATTAAAAAATAATGTTTTAATAATGTTTTTGTGTGTTATATAATGCTCTATAGTGCCCTTTATCTGTGACTATATTCCTAGGTTAGTCTCCCATTTGTTTATGTTTAATTTTAGCAGCACTGCATTCAGGACTGGACCAATTCAAACCAATTCAATCAATAACAGGCTAATAACAGTACTGCTGTTTTTTTTAATATTTATAGCCCAGAAAGTGCTGGTGCTTGTGTGAATAAAACAGTAGATCTGATAGTTTCTCAGCTTATTTCAGAAACATAAAAAGAAACATTTGCTGTTTCCACTTTGACACGACACCAACAACTTACTTGCACACACATAAAGAATTCGTACAGAGAAATAAAAACAAAGGCATTAGAGCAGAGTGCTCAATAATGAACAAACTGTCAGGTTACATTTGTGGGTAATTTGTGTCTGTGCCAAGTCATCTTTTCTCCTCCCCCTCCTCTCGTTCTTTTCCTTTCTTTGTTCTTTCTCCTCTCTCATGTTGGCAGGTCCATGTAGGTCTTGGGAATGGGAAAAGACCTGATGAGTTTGTGTATCTTCACTCTCATCTGCTGGAGGAAGGGAACTCCTCATGATCACACACCCCAGAGAGACTCCAGAACATCTTCTTTCCATGCTGAGGTAAGACACATGCTCTCACTAACTCCACCTGTTTTTTATAGAGAAATTTAAAGAGAAGATGTGTGTACCATGGTGACATTATGTTGTCTAAATTATTATGAACAGTTAACATTTTAACATAGATATAAACAGTCACTTGTTTTTGTAATCAATGCTGTTTTATGTATATTAAATAACAATGGAATTACACATTGAAAATAAAGCACTTGAGGTTTTATGTGTAGTGCAGGAGTATGTGTTATTCTTATGTGTGTCTTTTACTCTTTTATTCAGTGTATGTAGAAAATATCTTAATGACACAACTTTCAATTACAAAAACTGATTTTTTTATGATACACATGTGTATCAACAAGCACGTCCCAGTAATCCCTGTTGAACATCAAGATCTTGTCACAAGATGTAGAGCTAACTGTTTACATAGACTTCAGCCAGAGGGTCTGTTTTAATGGCGTCATTTGTTGACTTCGTACCTCTCTGCTTTCATCACTTTCCCGTCATGTGTCAAGACAAAGAGTGAAAAGTTCTGAAGTTCCGAAATGATTTGGAGTCAATTGCAGGATCACTTTTATATTACTAGGGTATTATACCATCATGTTTCATAGGTTTCTCAACAAACCAATGAAAGAGGCTGTACAGAGGAAAGACAGAATTCAAAAGAAGAGTAGAGAGGGATATAGATGGGTAAATATCTGGTATGGAGGAAAATGAGAAAACTGCTGGTTTGAAAAGCCTGATGTTATAAGGTAAACACTTTTTTTACATTAAACATTTGTTTAATTTATGCCACACTTATGTACAGATATGAAAATTATTGCATTAAATAACAAATCAAACAAAGTGGAGTTTATCATGTAATAATTCAGCTGTTCATAGAACGTATTCATTGATAATGGGATGAACTGTACTTGGGGTTACTAAGCTAGAATGGATGTAAATCTCAGGGGGAACTGACTTCATACACAGAGGTCTACATATATAGAGGTTTATTGCTTTAACAGCTCAGCTGCTGGTGGACGCTGAAACTACACTGCTATGAGTGGGGAAAAATGCATTTGAGGCTATTGTACATTGCCAAATACACAACACCTTTTTTTGTTTTTTTCATTATACTTACCAAATATTTAATTGTTGTGATCATATTCTTTGACTACCTATAACATGAAGACACAATATTTTGTGTTTAAAAACTCATCCACAGTCGACAGCACAGGACAGTGTTTGATGTCAGCCAGCTCTCAGCACAGCCATGCGCAACTCAACGCTCTGCACCATTCAATGGCTGCACCATTCTTCATAAATGAATCTTCCTCTGTTTAGAAAGTGGTTGATGCCATTGAGGCAGGTGTGGATGCCAGAAGCACATCAAACTTTAGTAGTAGGTGGGAATTCTCCAATGCATTTTTCTTTTGTGGAACCATCATCACTACTATTGGTGAGACTGATACACTTTTTACTGTCCTGTACTTTTTAGACTTTATACTTTTTAAATAGGTCAGATCTTCATGTTCTTCTCTCCTCTGTTCTCTAGGGTTTGGAAATCTCTCTCCTAAAACTGATGGTGGTCAGTTGTTCTGTATATTTTACGCTCTGGTGGGGATCCCCATGTTTGGCATTCTGTTAGCAGGGGTTGGAGACCACCTTGGTACTCTATTACGGAGAACCGTGGCAAAGACAGAGACTTTGTTCCTGGTGAGTACCTTTAACAATCCGAATATTAGATTATCAGTGATCTTTGATCATGTGGTCTTATATCTTTGATTACAGATATAGCTAGTGGAATAAGCAATTGTAACTTTAATAAGCTCACAATTTGTGGAATTCTTCTTTCTTGCATAGAACTTCACTTTTTTCTGTTACAGCACAAGGATGTAAAGCCTACTAGTGTCCGTGTAATTACTGCTGTCTTCTCCATTTTGATTGGCTTAATCTTCATCGCTGTGCCAACCATGGTGTTTCAGGAAGTGGAGAGCTGGAGCCTCTTGGAGGCGGGGTACTTTGTGGTGATCACTCTGACAACGGTGGGCTTCGGGGACTATGTGGCAGGTGCACAGATATATGGCATCTACACAATACATACATCTAATAATATTTAATTAATTTACAATGTCATGCGGCAGTCTAATTATTTTATTTAGGAGCTCAGTATTGTGTTATAACAGGAGCTGCAGGAAGTTGTGGGATCTGGGGATCTATGACCTGGGGCTTGAGATTATTTCTGTGGTAATCATCAAGCCACACATGCTGTTCATATTGCTAGAAGATGTATTTATCCCAGAATAAGTTCCTTTAAGGGCACAATGGTGACAGCTCATGGCTACATTTTTGCAAGACTCAAAACAGCAATCTTCTAGTTATTGCGACTCTGAGTTTTTAACCACTAGGCCGCAGCACTCATGAATTATTATAAATGTTAAATATTATTATTATCTTTCCTCTGCCCCAGAAAACAGGAGAGATGGCACACCCCTTTACAAGCCCTTGGTGTGGTTGTGGATAGTGTTTGGTATGGCTTATTTTGCATCTATCCTTACTATGATAGGAAACTGGCTACGTGTTCTGTCCAAAAAGACTCGAGCAGAGGTAAGCAACATCACAACTCTCCCCCCCAGCTAACTGGGAATTTTAAAAACTCAAACTTATCAAAAATGTTCTTGCAGTAACATTAATACAACATTCTCTTAAACAAATGTTAAGGGTAAACATTATGGAAACTTTCTTACAACCTATAGATTTGATCTGGGACAGTTTTGTGGTATTATTGAACTAAAAAGTTTCAACCTTACACAGATTATTGTTGTCCTACTGTGTAAATGTTAACCCAGAAACTGACATGTACAAATGCTCAAACTAACAATGTGAAAGTGTTTCAATAAATTATTTTTCTGGATGTTCACATACAATATGAGACAGTAAATATATATCCATATGTGTTTTTTTGTTTTTTATATCCAGATGGAGGAACTGAGAGCTCATGCCACACACTGGACTCAGAACATCCAGAACATGTCCATGGACTTCCGTATTCCTGTCCCACTCGATCTCAATGACCCCTTTCAGCTCCAACGCCGACACAGAAGGAGGCAGCGTCGCCATCATCGCCACACTAGGGTGAACACAACTGAAATAGGTCCTGGAATGTCCCTAGATTCAGATGCTATCTGTTTATTGATTGCCCTGAACCTCGGGGAACTGTAGCCTCTGATCTCAGGTCTGATGTTATGTCCCAATCCAGGTCTTTGTCTCAGTTAGATGGAAGGTATGAGATGAGAACAGGTTTGAGGCTGACAGAAGGATTCGGCTCAAAATCCATCTCAAGGTTAGAACTAAAAACACCATCAAGGCTTGGATCCAGAGCCATTTCTGGGTCTCCATCAGGATCTGAATCAGAATCTGTATCAGGATCGGTCTCTGGATCTGAGGCGCCATCAGAATCCTGGTCAGAATCAAGTCAAATTGCTATAACTTAGAGGAGCAGAAATCTGGACCCGAGAGTTCTCAGAGGTCATTGGAAAATAAGAATGATGTTTCAGTTGTTACTGTTGCCACCTGTTCACCTCCCCAACCCTCCCTGCTAGACTTTCTCGGCGAAAATCTAGCATACATTGACTAATCGTCAGACACTCTTAGTGATCGGGTCATACCAGCCAGGCTGAATCGCCCTCGCAAGTCCAAAAGGAAGAGCATGAGAATACAGATTGCCCACTCACATCCTGTTGGACTACTGAAAAATGTCACTTGTGAATTACAACCTCCCTCGCACTCCCCTCCCCATCACATCCCACCCATACAGTAAGAAATCATACAGCACCTGACCATGCCTTTTAATGCTGCATTTACATTATGTTGGAATTAGTCTTCAATACAAGCTTCAACTAGTAAAATAATCTATATCTTATTAGTTGACTTGTTGGTAATTGGACAACTAGCCAACCCTCATGGCAGATCCCACCAAGAGTCTTCTTGTTGCTGAACCCCATGTCCTTCAAGCAGCTGTCATTTTTGTTGGACACAAACAGCTTAGAGTCAGATATCCAAGTTGTCATCCCATAATTACTGCAGTTACATGATGAGAATGTAGCACTGGTATCCTGAGGCTAATTCACGATATACATCATAGTCTGAAGCTGCCAAACATAGACTGAGTATGATGTAAATATAGCAATGGGAATATACAAATGAAGTTTGTGTAACGTTATGACGCATTGGACAAATAAAGGACATAGAGAGAGCTAAGGATGTTTTCTAAATGGGCTCTGATTTTACACATCAAAGCTTCGTTATGTGCACAGTGTCAAGATATGGTGGGTCACTCTATTTAGAAACATTTAATTAAGTTCACGGATATATCAAGTTTCATTTTTAATAAAAAAAGAGTGAGTTTTTCATAGTGCTTTGTTATTCATATTCCACTTTATGTCAGCATTAAGGTATAATAACCTACATAATTTCCACATCTAGAAAGTTCATACATATAGCACAATAAAGATTCTTGTCATTATTTAGTCATTCGCTTGTGTTATTCTAAATCTGTAAAAATTTTCTGCAAGTTTTTTTAGCTCTAAAATTTATTATATCCCATTTGTGCTGCATGAAAGAAAGTCATATGGGTTTGAAAGATGTGAGTAAACATTGTTTTCATTTGAAGTCTTCACTGTAAAAAAGCTGACTTAAATTTGTAATAAACTTGCCTTTAAAATTGTCAACTTACAATTGTAAATTCTAACTAGTTTGTAATGTAACTGTAAAATAAGGAACTCAACACCAGTAACTATTTAAAATTTAATACATTGAAATGATTTGTTTGGCCTCATAAAACAACTAATTTGTTTAACAGTTTTCTTTTACATTACTACTATGAGAAAACGGTGATTTTACATTAGATCAACATCTGTTTATACAGACACAAACATATGTGTCATTTGAGTGCCAGGTCGGTTTTCATTTTATCACGATGAATAAAGTTTTTTCTATGTCTGAATTCTCTTTGCACTGTTTGCAAGCTTTAAGCTTTATGATAGGGCGACCTCTTTTGGTCATCTGATGAAACGTGCCTGTAAGGGACCGATATACCTTTGTTGTTGACTGCTTTTCATTTCGTTGTGTCTTTTATCGCGTTTTTGTTTATATGTTTATATTTTAAAGCACGTCTTATTCTTAAGTCAATAATTCTTAAGTTTGCGCGAATTGTATATTTATTTTGCGCTTGTGGCTTGACGCGCGCACACACAGCATAGCTCAAACACAGACAGTATTCAGAACGCACTTTACCAGGAAAGATATCTGTCAGTTTAGCAAAAAAGTACATCTTACAACTTGTACGCAAATACTATAGAACACAACAGCATGTTTACAGAGACGCAGAAACAATTTCGACCTTGAACTGGCGCTGCAGGAGCCAGATGAGATTTTAAATGCTCTTGGTGTGGGAAGACAAGAGAATGGGAGCACAGCTCCAGGAATGGCTTTTGTATGGTCCTGGCTGTGGGGATAAATACCGGTTGCAGGGCAAAGGGGGTATTTAGAGGGAAGACGACGAACACATGGTGGTGGTTTACAGAGTAGCTTTTCCGTAGCGTTACCAAAGCTCTCTTAAATTTTACCTCTGCAGCGCAGCCCCACCTAAACGTCTCCTACAGCCAGAGCATTGATGTCTCACATCGGAAGCTTGTCTTCCGCCTCCACTCGAAATCAGTAGTAGTCTTACGTGTGGCATGAGATTAAGTGACTTTTCAGGCCAACTTATCGTTTTTTGGACAAACCTTAATTTCTTAGTAGACTGTAATGAACGTAATTTTAAACCCAGAAGGAGGCTGTGTGCGAGAAACATACGAATATAATTAAGATGCTTATTTTACCTAATGATTATTTAAATATAGCTGATATCATTGTACAGCTCATGTTTGTAACTTTGTTTATGGTGTTCTGTAAATCAGGTTTTTGCATAATAGCAGCATCTAAGTCACTATGTTTAAAACATAATATGTGAACTCAACATATTATTTGAGAACATATTTGCTTATATTCGACTATAGTAAATAAATAAAGCATGTGAGCACAGAGAGTAATAAAGTGAAACAACTATTAACTGCCGACAACTGTCTGAATTAAATTACGACCCGATGATGTAATGAATATCAAATATTAGCATGTGACGTAATTTGGCGACATTTATCGACTTTTAGACTTTAGTTACTTTCCGGTTAAAAAACTGTAGTTGGCTGAGCGTGACTACAACGGATTTCTGAGTGGGAGAAAGCAGAAAAAGACGCTGTCTTTGCTGTAGAAATAAACACCTGAAGTGTGTTTTTTTAAATCTCAAAACTTAGGTAATTAAGTGTTGTGGATTTTCTATTTAGATAATGTCTTGATTATCAAAACATTCTATGATAAACATTATAAAGTGCTGAAGGTGAGAAGATTATAAAAATAATACAACCCAAACACGGTTATTTGTTCAGTCTCTTTTACTATAACTGTCCGTAATGTTATGGCTAGAGCAGACTGTGTCCAGACATTTGGGTTACAAGGTTTATGACAAATCTGATTCAGACAAAGAAAGAGGAAAAGGCAGTATACATCTTATTAAAGAAGACTTTAAGACACAGAAACATTAAACACTATTACACTTAAAGCTACACTTTAAAAAGTATCTCATATACAAAAGTCTCAAAACAATCTAAAAAAAATAAAATTTGTAAGCAACAGTAATTTCAGAATTCAATTATTTGAATTGTACAAAATACAAAATCACAGTTTTTTTGCAATTTCTGTGAAAAGGTGCTCAGATACATTGTAAGTATTCTCCGCCTTTTATTGTACAACTGTAATCAATAACAGCGGTTGATTTAGGGTTGGGCTTTTTGCTTGAAGCAGATACTGTTTAGTTGTGGTGGTGAAGGAAATTATGACTAAATGCCGTATTTTGTCCGAGACGTTGATGTAAACAGTATGTAAGACAAATTCGAGTAACCTTAAAAAAATCTCAGCACAAATTGAGTGTCTCACGTGTCATTGATTTTACCACATAAACATAACTTCAAGAATAGCTATAATGTTTCATCTGATTATAGTGAAGAATTTATTTGTTGCATATGTGCAGGTGACTTTATATCCTGAATTTGAAGAACTTGAATCCTTGCATGGCCATGATGTGGTGAGTTGGTTTGTATTTTAGAGGAATGTCTTAAAATTATTTTTGGGTGTGTAAGAGATCACGAAAGAAAATTAAAGTTTATGCTTTTATACAGTGAGTAAGACCACAAATGTTGTACTTCTGAAAAGTCAATACTGCTGTTCCTGATTAGATATAACCACATTTATGACGATGAAGGAACCTTTAAATGAATAAGAAATCCAAAAATATGTCTGTATGAAGCTGTCAGATATTCACTTAATTGGTGTTTCCATTCAATGGTTCATGTTTAAAGCCTTGATTCACTTTTCGCAGCAAAGATCAACAGATTGGTTCCATTTCTGGGCATCATGAGTTCAGTATTTCACTAACACCAGCCTCATGCCGTGAGATGTTTTACAAAATACTCCCAAAATTACATAATCCTTTAATTTAAATCAGTTCAAGTTTCTCTGAATGCTTTCTCTGTTCAACTCCCTGTTTCTTGGAAGAAAGTTTCTCATAGAATGTTTTTTTTTTTTACAAAGATTAGATTTCTTTATAATCTCTATATTATATTATCTGCTACATTATCTGCTATATCAATCTTGTACTCCATCTGAGACCTAATCAGAGCCATAATATTTCCACTGAGTTATGTATCTGTATTTATAAGGCTTTTTGTAGCTGCTTCTGTACAGGTTAAACTTTTGCCTGTTTATATTATGATTGTGGCCATTTTTAATGTGATTATTTTTACTAAAATCATTCAATCCAGAACTATACTACATGGCTAGGGGTGTGTGGACAACAGAAAAGTACACTCATATGTTCTTGTTAAACATTTAATTTCAAAACCATGGATATAAATCCCTCCCTTTACTGTTATAATTGCTTTTATTCTTCTGGGAAGTCTTTCCACTGGATGTTGGAACATGGCTGTGGATAATTGCTTTCCTTCAGACACAAGCATCAGTGAAGTCAAACACTGATGTTGGGTGATGGGGGCCTGGCTCACAGTCCTGGATTCAATTCCATGTGTGCAGTGTCCAATTCATCAACGTGTTCAGTGGGATTAAGTCTGGGCTTTGTGTAGGCCAGTTAAGTTTTTCTACAGACTCAGTGACCAAACCATTTCATCATAGAGCTGGCTTTGAGCACAGAAGCATTGTCATGCTGAAACACAAAGGACCCTCCTACAAAGTTGCCACAAAGCTGGAAACACTAAAATCCTCTACAATGTCATTGTGTGGCATAGAATTAAGATTGGTCCTCTTTAAGAAATTACTAGTTGTGTAAAAATACTTTGGTGAATAAATAGGTCTGGGTTGAAGCTGGCCATGTATGGCAACCTATACTTGGAATGTATCCTCAGCATTTAATCCATCCAGTTAGTGCACACACACATTGGAGTAGGGAGTTGTGAGCACACACACTACAACATGTGAGCAGTTAGCACTACAAACCTATCTGGTATCTAGATATCTAACTTTGTTAGATGTTTATTGGTATAGATTTTTCATATTAATTGATCATTGATATTAACCTCCATATGCTCATTGATTGATGCTGGATTTTTTTTGCATTATGTAATAGACATAATTTAGAGGTTAAAAGTTTAAAAGGATACCACACATTTGAGCACAACCTCTTAAATGTGAAACATATTTTAAAGGCTCTTTAAATCTTTATACTCAGCAAACTCAGGGTTTCACTATCATAACCCAAAGAACCCAAATCCAGTGCTATTCAGAGCGATTTTCCTAAATAGTGCAGATTGAAGCAAATGCCCTTGACTGATGGACCCTTATGGTTCTGTGAGCACATTTGAGTTCACACCCCATGAAAACCATGGGGCCCTTAGCAGCACTCACACCCATACTGCTCTTCCCAAACCACATGCTTCTCAGATGGCTGCTCTTCCTCTCTCTCACCCTGAGGTTTACAGTTTATACTCCCTGTCTGTTTATGCGGGGGACCGTGCTGAGTCAATGTTGCGCAAGTGGTGATAAGTATATTTTTGTTGATTCATTTTGAGGTCTGTTATGTAATGTTCTATGGCTTCTCACTCTCTTTCTGAGCCACTTTTCCTCTTTCCTTTGATAGGACTTTATAAAAAAACTTTTTAAAGGTTGTTTTCATCGAGTAAGAGACTGAGGCATTCGCTCGATTTAGCCCTGGCAACCAAACACAGAAACCCTGTCATTCCCTACAGATCATTCTCACTGGCCACAGATAAACATTTAAACTGCCAGGAAAAAAACAATGTTTCCACTCAAAAACAAAATTTTAACGCAGTGCTTGCAGCAACAGATTTTTAAAGGACACATAGAAGCTTTATAGGTTTTCATAGGCAGAAACAAAAACAAAGAGGTGATAAGTAGGCCAACATTTCCCACAGATCAGACTTAATTATATTGCTCAGCATTACATGTGTGTGTGCGTGGCATTTATTACACAAATCATGTGAAAGTGATCACATGCACTTTCTGACATCCTGAATTTTCACCCGTCACCACAAACCCTGAACCCCAAGCATTTAAATTTGGTGTTCTGTGAGTGGCCAGTGTCTGGAAATTGTTCACATCCTGTTTACGTCGATGATTTTCTAACCTTGGACCACATCTGGCTGGTGTGTCCACTAGACAAATCTGCATTTTCAGCAAGAGGGGACCACACAGTAACAGTTTGAAAACGCATCATTAAACTGTGTGGCAGACACTGGCTTTGTGACAAAATAATCTAAAGACTAAATTATCCAGTAATCTACTAAAATTTTAAAAATGTGATAAAATACACAAAGAAAAATGATAAAAAGACATTACATAATCAAAATTTATTGTTTTTAGTAAATAATCACATTTAAACTCCAAAAACTATTTACACTTCCAAAAATAAACCAATCTACTGTAAACTTTATATGAAAACTATAAAGAATTAATTGGTGTCACTGCTGCGATACTGATACTGCGAGGAGATATTAATGTCAAAAAGCTTGTCTACTGGAATATAACCAATGCAGAAGCCTGCTAGTGCTGATGTGGCCCCCATATTTAAGATGCTTATATGTAATATTCCTCTCGTCAACTCACATCAAAGACCCTGCCATGCATACAAAATATTGTTCATTAAGATGTCAGTCATATTGTTTACTCATCTGTGTTTTCTCTCTCCCATCTCTCCACTGAGTCAACGGCACTTACAAGACCGGACCACCATGTTGGAAAGCTGTTCTACACGAGGGGTTCTTCCCAGGAAATAAACAATGGTAAGGGGCTCCAGATCCTGTGGAACACAACATGGAGATGCAGAGGCTTCTGGATTCATCTTATTATACAGCGGAAGAATCTGGGTGTGGTAAAAAGAAACACAATATGTAAGCAGGAAGAAACAAGTGTCCAAAAGTAAATTTCATTACAATCATAAAAATAATGTAACAATGAAAATAATTAAAGTAGGGTAAGCAATTTCAGAGAAAAATAGCAATAGCAAGCTAGCTTTGACAGTCCCAGAGTCCTCTAAAAGCCCCACCTCCTCCAAAACTTGCTGATGATTGAGATAATTTCTCAGATTGATGCAAACACAGTTTTACAGGCAAGTAGGACATTATATCATTGTTTTCACAGTATATGTGATGTAATGATTTCACTGATTGGATGATTTCATTGTTTTGCACCTTCCACAGATGATGTACTGTATATTTAGAGCACCTAGTGACTGCTGTCAGAGGTTTTTAGAAAAAATGGCCTACCTTGCCCTTATTTGGAATTCTTTGTTGTTAACACTGTGCATGCTGAGTCTGGCATTAAACACTCACCATATTGTAGTGATTGTCTGCGCTCCACAGGTAAGGACAGTTCCCTGCACAGAAATTCGCTTTGTACCCTTTTGGTTCATGAATCCACTTCCAGTTCAAGTCCCGACGGAAATCAATATACAGAGATCTAAGGCAGCAGCCCTGGTCGGCCCTGGGTGAGTTACAGTGTTCCAGGGAAATTATTGAGTTTTCAGTTTGTTAATAGCACTAATCCAAATACACATTAAAAAAAAACATTAAATACACATTTAAAAAGCAACTCTTAGGACAGACAAAATGCAGTTTACAATGTCAGACATTGACACTCCCAGGGCAGGTTACTGCATGCATTGTCTTTGGGTGTGTGATTACCGTGTACAGATAGATGTGTCTGCTGCTGATCTCTTCTTGCGGTTTTTCCTGGTGGGGTTGTCCATGCGGTCGCTGGGTAACAGGGTTAGTATCAGGTGTGGAATTTTAGTGCTAAAATCAAACTGTCCTTTAGTAGCACTCGGTCTTCCTTTCTGCTTTAGGGTATCATCATCTATGCCTGAGGGTATTAATGGAGGGGATATATAAAATTACTTTAAGCTTTTATGTAACCTCTTTTCATGAAAGATTAATTTCTTTTAGTATTTGGCAACCTATGTAATTTATTTGTCTTATCATTGTATGTGAATTTTTGGTTCATATGTGAATATAAATATATATTTAATTTATACGTGTTTCATTTAGTGATTTTACTATGTAACTATTTACTATTCCATACATAATAATAATAATAATAATAATAATAATAAACAGTACAGTTTATTAGATACATCTGTAGTAATACATTACATAGTTACATCTATAGTATTATAGATGATCAGACCTAACAAAACATTTTATACATATGTACTACAGTAACATTTACAGTATGACATTTTTATGTGTTAATGTATGTATCATGTTAGTTTTATGTATCACATAACAGGAAAAGAAGTAAATGACATGCGAAACCTGCAAATCTGGCCTCCAGCTCTTCACTCTTGTTAGGGACAATATTGTTTGTAGAAGGAACAAATGTGCAGCAGGGACAGTGAACACTAATCTTGAACCCTAGATTTCTTTCTGAGAGAGAAAAGCATAAATATGTTCAAATTTAATTAATTGAAATGTCTGTACTCTAGACTTTACGCTACGCACTTGGCCATCTGGCCTATGATTTCTAAAATGGTATTGCCATCCCACCGCTTGACTGTTTAAAACCCAGAATGAACTTGCTGACCTCTAAACGCCATCCATTCCTTCACAGTCTCTGTGACGTCCACTGACAGCCACGCCCCCTTGGCGCGAGGATCTACTGTTCTGGAGTCAATGTATCTCTGAGATGGAGCTGTAACATCTTCAGCTGTGAGAATCTACAGATATTTACAAAAATATGAAATTAGTTTTCACGGCCGTTCTTTCATCTGCTGGCCACATTTTACGCCACACTTTATTAAACATGCACCAGACGGCACCATAAACCTAGACAGCCAAACTCTATTAAGTGGCGACACTACAGTACATAGTTTTACTTACAATTACTCCAGCACTGTAAAGTTCACCACATTTAGTTTTCTCACCTGATATATTTCAACGCGCTGTTCTGTCGTGCGCGTCTGTGGGTTTGGCGCTCTGAATATGCGAAATTCTGCTTTCATCAAAGTACTAGAATTGCGCTCCACATTGGTGACATCGAATCGTACTACCCTGAAGTATGGGCTCTGAGGAACTGGATTGATTGAGTCTGTGGGACAAAAGTAGGTTTCACTAAGGTCTTGTTTACACTGTGTGGTCTGTGTTTGGTTTTCAGATGGTCGACCTCAAGAAAATAACACTTGCCGCATTGCCAAAAACGGAAGCTGTACTGACTAACCCCGTTCAGACTTCTTAGAAGTCTTTTTTTGCATTAAGTAGCCCTACTGCTTATATAAATAATGCAATAACACCAAGAAAGAATTAAATTACCATCAAAATAATGTCATTTTGCCATCTTAATGGTCATGAAACCGCACTTGATTCTTGTTTGAAATAGGTGAAATGTAAGTGAAATATAAAAAGAAAAAAGGGTAAATATAACCTATACGTGTTCTTGACCAATCCAATATTTGTCAAATAGTTTAAACCATTTTAGTGTGTGCACTACTAAACCAGGTGAGCAGATGACTGCAGCTTCGATAACGCATTTAGCGCCACACGTACACAACACGCGCCTTATCAAATCCAAAGAACTCACTCGTATCTGTGCGCTGTGGTATCATATTCACCCGCTGTACTTCTTTTGCGTAATAGTCCTCTTCACTGCTTTCACGGTCGCACGCAGCTTCGGCCTGGCGCGCGCGCTCTTTTAGCAACTCTTTTGTGCTATTGTAAAGCAACATCACCTCCGCCGGCACCGACTCTGGTGACGGACTGGCCCCGGGATCCGGTGGACTCCGAATGCGCAGTTTGCTTAAAATTTGCCCGCGCACCGCCTCGATCCTTTTTGATTTGTGGTCGTCCAAGTTGTAGGACTGGCACGTCGAGAATCCCTCCGCAGACACGGACAGTTTAAGAATAAGCAAAGTGAGATTGATGAACCACATGATCGATTTACAGTATGAGAGGTTTGGATGCGCTTTACTATACTACCAGGTCGTCTGGATCTACTCGGAAAGCGTGTCCGCTTTTCTCTCGCAATGGGACAAACCCAAAGTGCGTAGGTTGCGCAGTGTGTATCTTCCAGGTGAATGAGCTACTTAGATACAATTTTTTTACCTCTTTAAGCACAGCCTAAGATGTAATTTATGCAACCACATACCATGTTACACGGTCAAATAAAATAAATAGATTTGGCAAAGTATCTTTAGGTAAAAAACAGGTAAGATAAAGGCCTAATCTTTGCACCTTGTATGATGAAAACCCTAATGCAACACTCCATTCCAATTAATTACACGATTTATGCATATGTGGAATATATAAAAAATGAATTTCAATTTCATTGCTTTCCCATCATTCTTCCCTGGATTTTAAGTTTTTACCGGTAAGGTAACAAAAGGAATAGTCCCTCATGCATGTCTGGTATCCAAGGATTCAATAGAGAAACTCCAAGTGCTGAATTCTTGTGGTTTTACTTGGACCTTCGGAGAGGACTGGTTCTTTCTTTTAAAGTTGATCTCCAGTTATTTTCCCATGACAGCTACATAAGTCGTTTATAAAAGATCAAAATTTCAGATGATGCACATCTGTCATACACAAGTTCAATCAAGCCGTTGAATCTGCGTTAGGGAAATGCATTTATCCAATGAAAAGGCTTTTGTCTTTAACAGCGCCAAGTTGAACTGCACTTAGTATAAACAGAACCCCACAGAAAATGCAGGTCTAGGCGGGACTGAGAAAAATCCATTTAAAGCACATTGAAAAAGAAACCGAGAAAACCATCAACACGTCAGAAGGTAAAGTAAGTCTTTGAAGGTGAGATGGATAACACCCCATCGCTATAATTAAAAGCACAACCCTCTTCTTTGGGGTTTAGATCTACCAATATGCTCTTTCTGCTCTTCGCCAAAACAAGTTGTCCCTCAAGACAGTGTGTGTGTGCCTGAGAGGAAGAGAGAGAGAGAGAGAGAGAGAGAGAGAGAGAGAGAGAGAGAGAGAGAGAGAGAGAGAGAGAGAGAGAGAGAGAGAGAGAGAGAGAGAGAGAGAGAG
>JBAJNP010002431.1:36874-48249 GCA_036877545.1 Yasuhikotakia modesta
GAGAGAGAGAGAGAGAGAGAGAGAGAGAGAGAGAGAATGGAAGGGTGGGACTCAGTGAAACAGAAATGTACATAACATAAGCTAACATTTTGTAAGTACTTTTAATTAGTAACTACTGGCATTCTATATAAATATATATAAATAACAAACTATCAAAATCACTATTTAAATGTGTAATACTGATGATAATAAAAAGTAGAAACAATGTTAACACTGTGTTAAGATTATATAAAATTAATGATAGTGTAGCGACCTGGGGCATGACGGGTAATCGCGAATGTGGTGTCATTAAAGATGTTTAATCATGTTAAAGCACCAGCCGCGATTGTTCCCGTCATGTCGCCTGTGTTTGTCATTGTTATGTGTAATTCTGTGTTTAGTGTTGTATTTATAATGTGTGTTTATTGTTGACTATCGTCGGGGCGATTGGTGTCTGTAAGAGGGGCCCCATGGCGATGGTCAGATGTGTGTGTTTCTGGTGTGGTGGAATAAACGGGCTCGTTGTACGAGGAGCCATGCCGGGATCCCGTGACACTCGGGAGCGTGCGGTGTATGGGGCACGAGTGTTCACGTAGGAGACATACTCGCGGCCAGAGTAGCCGCTCGCCAGTTCGCCGTGCCCATCTGAAAACCCAGTCGTAACAGACGCGGGTCGTTACAATATTATACTGGTATTTTTGTGAGGAAAAAATATTTCATTTCTAATCCATTATTTCTGTTTGTTTTGTCTTTAACAAACTTATTTAATAGATTTACTTGATATTAATTTCACCTATGTTGCTCAAATGCAGGTCTGAGACTTCCCATCTATTCATTTTAGGTACACCCATTTTTTTTATTATACTTCTCTATCGTTCTTCACATTTTTAATTACAGTTCACTGACTACATGATCGTTAATCTTTCAAAAAATGCTGCTCCCTCTATTATGACATTATTATAGTTTGACCAAGAGGACTGTAATTGAACTTCAAGCAAAGGAAGAACATAGAGCACACCAAGTGCCTTGGAGAAACGAGATATTAAAAACCAAACAGTAGACACTAGCAGGCTGGATTTTTTAAGGGCTGATAAAATTTCCAAAGAACAACCATATTCTTGTTCAAACATGACTTTCAAACTTTCATACTGGAACGGAGGAAACGTGGAAAATTCCGGCGTGGGTTTAGACTTTGGAGCGCCATCTGATGGTGAATGAAATGAAAGAGCCAGAACTGCTTCTGTGGTTAGTTGCGGCATTGCAATATGAGATGTAAAAACACATCACCAAAAACGGCACATCCAGTTTTTTTCTGTAACCCCCATAAACTAAATATAGTATCCGCCTTGCCACGTCATTTTGCTCTCAGGGCTCTTTGTGTGATACGAAGAAGGTTTGACAGCTCTGCTCTGAGGAACTACAGCTGACCTCCTTACAGTCACAGTCAAAAGTTTAGGATCACTTATTCACTTTTGTCTCATTTTCATGTTTTAGAAGTAATCATCATAAAGACTGACTAACGCATATGCTGTGATAAAAACATCCTAAATAATTAAACAATATGACAGTACTTAGCATCGTCAGGGTAATCACCCTTTGCTTAGTATTTAAAAGCAAGTACTTTTGGCATTTAATCAACCAAATTCTTCAGGTGCTTTTTAAACCACCTTAAAGGAATTCCCATCTATGCACTATGCCATCTATGAAAACCCTTTTAAAAATGTTTAATTAAAGTAATATATGAAAAGTATTTTATATTTTTGTCTACAAAACAGTTTTAAACAACCTCCTTCAGATTAAAAGCTGGTAATATCACAAGAAATGTTTCAGTCAGGTGCTCCTAAACTCCTTGCTTTTGTGTCAGTTTTTATTTGCAGCAGACTGCTGGTCAAAACTGTGACACAAAAGCAAATGTGTTGAAGTGTATGCTGCATAAAAATACCTAATTGTTTATTCCAACATGACTATGGTACAACAACTGCAATGACCATTTTAGCAGTACGATGGTGTTAATGTGTTATATGGTAATGTACGTACTATTATGTACATTATATATGTATTGTGTAAAGTAAAACAATACTACAGAACTACCATGGTACATTAAAATCACGGTGATGTAATCAATAATCTAATGTAAACATGATTACTGAAGAAACATCAGCTCAGATCAGTTGTTACAACCTGAAAAGATTTGAAAAGACCAAACATAGATTTTTCATTTTAAATATATACACTCACCAAAATGCTAAAGAACAAATAAATAATTACAATTTTATAACAAAACATTTTTAACAAAATGTTAAATTGATTTTATTATTTAAATGTATTTAATATTTTAATTAAAGGTACTGAACAGAATAGTGGACAAAACAACATTTAAGAGGAAAAACTAATACAAAAGGAAATGTAGCTGGTAAACCTGTTTGAATTTAGAATATTTAGAGGATTATGATAAAATATCTAGTACAGTTTCCATCCTTTCTTATGCAGCATCCAAATGGTCTAAACAAGTACACAGTATAAACCTTTTGTATGGGATGTTGTAGAATTGATATAGGTGTGTAGCAACCATCACTCATCTTCATTGAGTAACATGTTAGGAACACCTTTAGCGATGGGAAACTCTGCCAGATTCAGGACACTGTAAACATCCCTCTATAACCTCCATCTAAGGGTGAAGAACACAATTATTATGGTAGATCATTTGACTAAAATGTGCAGAATAAAATGTTTTATTTGTTTATAGAAATTTCCGTTATATTAATCTTCCTGTAAGTGCAAAAAAGTCACCTTCTCACCTCAACAAGAATTCTGTGAACTTTGCGCAAAAAAACATCATCGCTTTCATAGTTAGGTATGAGTGTGAAGGGCAGGTCTTGGGAATGTCCAAGCTGTTAACAACAACCCATCAAACAGTTACAATTAGTTCTGTTAAAATCCTGGATGCTACCAAATTTATATGCCCCTTAATTTTTAATGGTGAAATTGTTACTAAGGACTACTAAGGACTTTTTTATGGAAAAAAAAGCATTTCCACCTATCGACATGATAAATTCTGTAAGAAAATGGGAAACAATGATTGTATGATTGACCTCTGAAAACTTACCCCTTCTGCTGCCTGGACCAAAGTGCCCCACTCTAGATTGGTATCATCCGCGTCACAAACTGAGGATTAAAGTCCACTTCATTCAATTTGACCTCTGTAGCCTTCATGCATTTATGAACCAAGACATAACAGTACAGGGACAGAATCATCATTCAGAAGCCGACTAAGAGCAAACCACAGTTGCACTGTAGTTCAAGTCCAAGTTTATTTATAAAGCACTTCACAATGGCGCATTGTTGCAAAGCAGCTGTACAAATGACACAGAAAATGTCTGAGGATATCTGATAACAACAGAGTATATACATACCTACATACATACACACATATATATAACGGGATAAACGGTAATTTAAAAAAACGGCTAAAATAAGCTTCACATTTACTCTCTTTTCAAAGTTCTGTCATCAGTTTTTAGCAAAACATATCCATCCCGACCAATCACGGCGCTTCTGAATTGAAATACGTTTATAGCATTTTGGGGAAAAACGTGTCATGGATATAACCCATTTTGGAAAAAATGTTTTGTTTGATTTCAATGTTTACAATTTTTGATGTTATTACAAACACATGATGATACATTACAGTTTAAAACAGTAATTAATGGTTTTCATACAAGCCCATGGGGAAAGAAAACACTGTTTAAGTCAATTTAACAATTTTGTATTTATGCCGTCGAACAAAACTCTTCTCATATATGAGATATATTTCCTAGGCGAGTTGTCACAAATCACTGCCGTTTAAGTATTAAAACGAACCTTTATACATTTATAACTATAACTATAACATATAACTTATACATTTGTAACTATAACATTTATACTGTGAGTTTTTATCATGTATATACTGTAGTTGTCTGTTTAACCAACAACTAACTTACCTTAATAATAAGCGGGTATCCTTTAGTTACGCCTTTTACGTGTGACATTAACATGTAACATGTTATAACAATGTTTATTTGTAGGCGCATTGAATTGGATGGGAAACAACCGCGTGCGTTAAAGGCGAAGACTTTTGCGACGGCAAAAACAAGCACGTCGAGAAACATCCTACAGCTCTTTTCGGTTCCGCATGTAGCGCTGTCTGCGGGCGCATTTATACAACAGTACGTAAATATAAATAGCATTTCTTTAAATGTTTTTTTTATGTTACATCAATCAAATAAAGAGTGATCTAAAAGAGTGATTTAAAACAGTTCATATTCTGTAATCACAATGACTTTGACTGGGATGTACTTGAACGTGGGGCAAAACAAACACGTGCTCTTTTAGCGAAGTGAAGTTAGTTTTGTTTTGGATATTTCTGACACATTCAGCGATAAACGTCAATAACTACCAAACGACTTGCCCTAAAAAAACAAAACTATGGAATGATTTTTCCTTACAATTTTCAAAAGGAATTGCATTTGCAATTGCTTTTTCCAAATGTGGACGCACAAATTGTGCCATAATCCAAATGCAAATATTTCATTATCGTTTGCGTTTTCGCTTTTACATGCGCACAGTGACTGCCAAATTTCAAACGGAAATGCAAAGTCTACTTGCGTCTGTATTTGCTATGACTTACGAGTAACGACCCTGTCGTATTTAAATAGCAATCTCAATGTCCAGATTAGCCTTTTCACTTTCTCTGCGTCACGTATGTAATCTGCCCAAACTCAAACGCAATCGCAAATCCTTTTGCGTTTGAATTTCCGAGGCGCTACACCGAAACCTGTCAATCAGCGTCAGAGGTGGGGCTATACTGTGGGGCGTGATTGAATTGGGAGTGACGTCACTCGTGGGCACCGGAATTAAGTTTTGTGCTCCAGTGGCGTAGATGGTTAAGCGCGTAGATAAATACACTAGATGTCGCGTAGGCTATTGTTCTCTATTGGAACGGATGCGTCAATAGAGCCGCCATCTTGGTACAAGGTAGCGCTCTGAGCATTTAAGGTAATTGACGGGTTGATGCTTTAAAATAAACAAAAAAACAAAATCCTCACAGTTTTTTTAAATGTACAAACTGAAAAGTGCATTAACAACCTGGATTCACACACCATCGGAGTTTCACGCACTTGACAACATATAAAAATAGTATAATAGGCTTTTAGAATGAAATAAATAGGTTTACACAGAATGTTTTTCTCTTAATAAATCAACATGACAAAACGAAAACACTAAACGTAGCACTGAACCTTTAAATCTTCCCTCATTATTAATGTTCTTATTAGGCTTCGTCAACACTGGCACATAAGCATTAAAAACAAGCCCAAATACGTGTATAACAGTAACTATTAATCATCATAGAACCAAAGGTTATTGTCTAACGTCAGATGAACAGTTTGCACAAAGGGAATATATATATTTTTTATGTGCATATATACCGTATATACATAATCTCTATACTATATAAAATGTCCTATTAAATCTCTTTTCTACACCGATGGATGAGTGCGTCGATAGCACGGGCATCGCCGAAATGGCAGTGAAATATTTGTTTATAAATATATAGGTTGTAAATACATAACATTAATATATCGCACGATCAACACGAAGCCCCTCCAACAGACAGTAATCGCCCCGGCGGTAACAACAATAATCACGCATAACACAGAATTACATACTCGACAATAACAAACACATAAACACAGGCGGCATGACGGAAACAATCGCGGCTGCTGCTTTAACGTGATTATATTATTTAACGTGATAACGTGAAAAAGAAATAAAATTTATTTTTATTTATTTATTAACTCCAACTATCTGAATCTACAGAAGTATGAGGACTTGATGTCAGAAAGTATCTTAATGTAATGTTGTACAACACTAAAATGCTTTATCATTTTTTTCGTGCACAACCGATAAACTTAAAGGCTGAAAGTAGCAAGCTAACGATAAATGTGGGGCTGCCGCTCGGAATAATAGTTTTCAAGAACATTATAAACTGGTAAACAGCCAAGGGTACTAACACGAACACCAAAACTTAACTTGAACTGTTAAAAATTGATGGACAGCTTCCTGCACGTTTCTTACCTTGACCACCTCTTCCAATATTCTGTTAAGTCTGGGCAAACTGCTGAGTAAAGCACCAATCAGAGGCCGCATATTTATGATGTCATCAAGTAGACTTATTAAAGTATTTTACGGTATTTTAAAACTACAAAAGTACAAAACACTTAAGTATTTTGTTATAAAATACGAAGTCATTTTCATCAACCCTATCAAATACAAATAACAAAATACTATTTTATATTTGAAATACATATTTGAAATACATGTATCATAAATACTGCCCATCCCTGACTGCAGAAACCCATGCTATTTTAACAGTGTTTAAATAGCATCTACCTTCTAGTAACAAATTTGTTTATAGCATTTTACCCTCTTAGCACTTGCAAAGTAAAGTAAAGTGTAAAGAAAATACCTTTTTTGCTATTTACACTAAGTGTTAATAGAAGGCGAATGCTATTTACAAGAAAAACCCAACACTTTTATACGTTAAATTCACTGTAAGTCAAAGCGTCTGCCAAATGTATGAATTATATGAATGCGAATGAATTATACTATCGAACACAAGACAAGCAGCGCCATCTGATGGTTAAGGCCAAATGGCAATCGTGGATAACAAAATGATGACTGCAGTAAATGATGATTGCTCTATGATAACAGTTGTGCTTCGTGGGCTTTCTGGACTTTATTTTAGTTCATTAACGTTGCACCTCATTAAGATAAAGTTATTTATGTAATGTACATTTATTTGGCAGACGCTTTTATTTTCCATTATGACATGACTGTACATGCCATTTTCCGCAACTTCTATTCAATTGCGGTGCCCGCAAGACTACCAAAATGCTGTCGACCGCGAGTGACGCCACTCCCCATTCAATCACGCCCCACAGTATAGCCCCACCTCTGACACTGATTGACAGGTTTCGGTGTAGCGCCTCGGAAATTCAAATGCAAAAGATTTGCGATTGCGTTTGAGTTTGGGCAGGTTACATACGTGACGCAGAGAAAGTGAAAAGGCCAATCTGGACTTTGTCTGGAGATTGCTATTTAAATATGACAGGGTCGTTACTCGTAAGTCATAGCAAATACAGACGTAAGTAGACTTTGCATTTCCGTTTGAAATTTGGCAGTCACTGTGCGCATTTGAAAGCGAAAACGTAAACGATAATGAAATATTTGCGTTTGGATTATGACACAGTTTTTGCGTCCACATTTGCAAAAAGCAATTGCAAATGCAATTCCTTTTGAAAATTGTCTGGAAAATCATTCCATAAGCCAGATCGTTGGGTCATGTGGAAAAGTCGCGCGAGTGGTGACAGGACGTTGTTTCAACAGCTCGATAGACGTGTATTTCATCAGTATCGTCACCAGAGCCATAAATGTAGGAATAACTTCCACTTGTTGTAATGATGTTTTTTTCGAATTGTTTATGCTAACCAACAGATGCAATAAGTTTGCTAATTTTACTAGCTAATAACGGAGTCATATCCAGAAATTCTCTGCAACAACAGCTTCATATTGAGATTAATCATAGCCTTGGTTACAGACTGCAATTTGCCAGAGTAGAACTGGCGCTCCCGGCCAGCCTGGTTTCTCACGAGGTTTTTTTCATTGGAGTTTTGTTTCCTTGCCACGGCCTCCCTGTTGGCTTGCTTAACGGGAGTCTGCTGACACCAGTTTTACATTACTCTAATTATTGTATACTTTCTATGTCTGTTATATCTGTTCGATTGTGTATGTATTGATTTGATGTCTGTTTTTCTTATTGTAAGAACTGTTTCTTTTCAAGTTTTTGTTAACATACCTTAAATATCATTGGATATTTTCTTTTACATTTGTACAGCTGCTTTGTTACAATGAACCATTGTGAAAAGCGCTTCATAAATAAATTGAACTTGAACAACTTTGACATGAATTTATTTTTGGGTTTATTTTAACAATACCCTACTTTTATTATTATTATTGTTATTATTATTATATATTGTATTTATCTTCCACAAGCTCTGTAGCTAACTTGCATCCAGATTACACATTAAGTTGACCTAGCATTATGTCAATTTACCTAGCAAGACACCATGAAACAACATTAAATGCATAAATTGACTAACGTACAAGAAACTGTCTTTTCATTACCAAGGCATGATGAGAAAATTTGCAGTGGTCCAATGGGACAGTGGGGAGGATGCTGGGATGAATAGCGAGGTGAAAACCGATGCCATACGTAAATATGATCACACCAAAATGGATGATGATGGATACCCACACTAACTATTCAGCTGCTGTGGAGTGGCAGAAAGGGAAAAAGCCAAAATATGGCTGGCCTGTGTACATGGCTTCCATCAAATTTGTGAGCAGTAAGTAGACCTATGTAATGCATTTCTTCTATAGTGTCTGGTCCAAATAATGTGAACTGTTGTGTTGTGTAAAGTTGTGGCAGTTGTGTAAGTACCATTGACAATAACATTTTTATTTCAGTTGCAGTTTTTTTCCGTTTCTTCAGCATTTCTAATTTTTATTATTATTAATAATAATAAAATTATTATCATTTAGGTATACTAAAACCAGTGTTTATGTTTCATTGTAGTTTTTAAATTAATTTTAAATTATTAAATTAAGCTTTAAAATTTTCATCTGATATTTGTTTATGTATATATTCAGCATACAATAACATGTACAGGAATAATTACATGCAGTAAATGTTAAATATTGTTTTCTTTACTGTGAAATGACTTAATGTGATCTCTCCTCCCAATTTCTGGAGTTGGAATCTAATGAAAGGAGCAAGCCACTGCCTAGGAAAAGGACCTCAGTCCCGCCATCAAGATATACAGATTCAGATGAAACTGATGTTGAGAATACACCGGTAAGACAGTTTATGTTCAACTGTCGCTGAATTCATTTTAAGCAGATACTTAGACATATACTTAAGTACAGAGTTGAAATGTTTGCATACTCAAAAGAAATCTTTGTTATTTTTAAACCTAGCTCCTATTGATATTAAAACTGGCAGTGACAAATCTAAACCCTCCCCTTTAGATTTTTTAGAACACAATCTGTTTACATTTATAGAGGTAAGAGGACAAATATTTAAAAAGGCATGCATGTCATCTCCATATCCTCTCCAGAGTCATATACTTTTAATAACATTAAAATTTAATAAGAGCCTAATAAGTTGTATACGACTCTAGCTTAAATGAATGTTTTTTGTTTGTTTTTGTTTTTTTTGATTAATGTATTTCTCCACTGATGTATGGTCTAGTCTCAGTAAAGACCTCTTCAGACTATTTAAATATATTGAGAACTGCAGACCTTCATAGATTTTTATCCATTTAAACTGGATCCATGTTAGGTCAAGAAATCAGTACAGTTTAGTACTGCTGTAGAGTGGGCTGAATTATATATTATGTAGTTTTGGTTGTGCCACCTCTATTGCCATAACATCACCAAAACACAACAATTCAGCGAGGTGGTACTAAAAAAAAGTACAAGGTAGCACACTCAAAGTAAAACCTCAAGTGAGCCGTACCGAACCATACTGTGCTGTACCATGCAGTGTTAATGCATCAAAAAAGTATTTCACGCCTTGGCAACACTGCATAATACATTGTTTTCATACTCTTCCTAAAACAGGTGGAAATTTCTCCTGGATCTAATGTTTTCATTGACAGAGTGGCTTGGGCTGTGGCCCAGAATGCAAACTCTGCCTCCTGTTTTGTTAGAACACTCCTGACAGCAGTGTTCCCAACTGATGTGCTCCTTGTGAGCAATCTTAGAGGAACATCCAGGGATTCTGGGACAACACGTCAGGCTCTTGACAAAATGAAAGTGGATGCTATCTACAGTAAGTTTCAAATCAGTTCAGAAAATTGTAATTATGTACACTGTATAAAGCAACATATGGAATTTACCCAATAAATCTACCCAATTTGCATCCACTTTTTTAAGTAGATTTAGTTCCCTGCTGTGAGTAGAAAATAAATGAACTTAAAAGCTATTAAACACTCAAATAAATTGGGTTATATATACCTCACATTTCATACTTTTACTTATTAAAATTGGGTAAAATTTACTCCTGATCGGTAAGTAGCTAATACCTTATTATTACTATTGAAAGTTAATTAATATCAGGTAGTACCTATTCCTTATTCAGAGAAGGTAAAATATACCCCAAATAATCACTATTCAAAAATTAATAAAATATCAGTGAGTAACTATTACTTATTAAGAGAAGGTAAGATTCCCACCCCACCACAAAAAAAGACTTTTAGATGATGATGAAAATGATGAAAAAAACAGAATAAAGTGCAATAAACAGCTTCACACAGCTTTTCAAGTAATATACATGTTATATAACTCACTAAACTAACATCTTCAAATGTTGTTTCTAGATGACAAACGCATCTTCCTACATTGCTCAAAAAGAAAAAGGAGATCAGAGCAGAGCAGAGAAGAGAAATGAGGAAGGAAGAGAGGAGAGCAAAAGAAATGAGCGGAGAGGTGAGGACATCAGAGCAAAGCAGTGAAGAGAAGAAGTGAGCAGAGAAGAGGATAGAAGTGAAGAGGAGAGCAGAGAAGACAAGAGGAAATGAACGGAAAAGTAGATCAGAGCAGAGCAGAGATGAAAGGAGAGCAGAAAAATGAGAAGTGAGAAGATCAGAGTAGAGCTCCTAGTGGTGACCAGTAACATGAAGATTTTTTTGTATCCAAACTTTGACTTGTGCCTCTTTAACTTTAGATAACATTGACCAAATCTGCAGTACAGGTGCATTTATACAACAAATAACTGAACCGACTTGTTTACATGCAGCAATGATCCACCAAAACACAGAATAAAGTGTAATACAACATCTCCACACAATATTTTACAGCTTCAAATACTGTAACACTTTCAGAGGCCACTTATTCTATTTTAACAGTCAAAAGCACACATGGAAACTCTACAACATTGTTCATGTGCACGTACAGTATCAAACATCTAGATAAGGATAGAACAAGTGAACAACATCTTTAAAACAAACTAAGGGTGAGGGGAAGAGGAGGGTATAGAGGAAGAGATCAAATTTCTTCAGGCTACATTCAGTGGTATTGACCTGGCCGGCCACTTTCTATTGGTGTTCCTTTTCTGTTAATCTGGGGAAGTCAGAGCAATGGTGTGTGTGTGTGTGTCTGTGTCTATTGCATGAGCTTACTTTTGAGGCTATGGACCTTCTTCAGTAGTTTCGCCCCGTCAAGCTCCAAAAAAAGTTTTTGAAAAGTTTCAAACGTGTTCTTCAGCTGCTTTGGATATTCAAGGTTGAGGGCAT
>JBAJNP010002432.1:0-27868 GCA_036877545.1 Yasuhikotakia modesta
GTGTATGTGTGTATTGTGTGTTGTATGAGTGTGCATGTGCGTATTGTGTGTATGTGTGTGTGTGTATTGTGTGTGCATGTGTGTGTGGGCGCTAAGAAACGTTCTTTCTTCCTGAATCCATCTGGTCACTCTCTCTCGTGTACCAGATCAATAAAAACAGGGTGTGTTCACGAGTTGCCCCCACGCATTGTGTCACAAAGCACAACAGCTCCTTCCCAGACTGCCTTGCAGTCCATTACAATCCCTTATTCTCAAAATAGCCCAGAGGAATCGCTAGTTCCGACACCTGCTAGGAAGTGTGGGTGAAACTCCAGGTGACCCAAAGCCGCTTTTTCCGCCACTCTCCCCCCCCACCTAAACCACCGCAGCAGTCGAACCTGCCGCAGCTCGCATTGCAGCTCATATGCTGGGTTACCAGGCAACAGGCGGCTCGCTGCTGAATGGTAAGAGATGGGAGCGAGGACTCTAGAAGCTGTTTAGAAAAGCCCAACGCAGGGAAACACAAGTGCTAAATTTGTGATTACAGAACGGTCGGTGTTCCTAGACTCCCTGTTTAATTTCACCTATACGAATGCTTTGCCATGTGGCTCGGATCAGAAACTCTGTTCTTGTGTCAGATGAAACGGAATGTGTTTTTGTGTGAGGCAACAGCTCTTATCTTACAGTACAATGGCTGGTGTTGTGCACCTGTCTGATATGCACAGAAATAGTTATTTATATTTTCATACTATAATATTTATTCAGTAAATGTTTGGCTTTGAAATTTTAGACAGCTCCAGAAAATATGAAAATATTTTGAACATTTTTTGGCATGCTAGAGGTTTTAGTTTTGTTATGCAGTGGCTTTACAACTCTGTAACCTTTTACAGGAAGACATTTGCTTTGATTCCAGTTGATTTATATTGAATTATTATATACCTTCAGAAATAAACTGCCACTTTATTAACCGCAACTTCATTATTTACACAATGGCACAAAGGAATAAGCGATTTAACGACAGCAATTGCTTAGTTGTGGGATTAATACATTTTTTAAATGTTGACATCATGTAGCGTTATGATATCATTTATCAAGCGTTTTGTGCCATCATACCAAAATGATGTCATATCCTGGCAGATGATGTCATTAAGGAAGTGGCTTTTGTAAATTAGAGGCATTTTTAACAACGGAAACAGGAAAAGGAAATAGGTTGTCAGTTCAAAAGGGAAGACGTGCTTTGTTTGAAACGTTTTGCTTGGAAAACAAAAGGCTTGTTTGTATTTTGTTCTAGCTTTTTAAGTTTTAATAACAGAGGACAGTCCGTAACACTCAAACAAAAGATGACATTAAACCAAAGCAACGATGTTAACTTGCAGATGTAGAGATAAATATGGCAGGAATGAGCTACAGTGTACCGTATGAGCCAGTTTTGCAGCTAAACCTTTGAGAGCTCATGTCTTATTGTGTTATGAATCTGTGTTGCTGTTTCCGCATATGTTTTGTGTTTTCCTTGTGAGCTTCGCGTCTCGTCTCACCGTTTCTGTGCAGGATAACAGCCCAGTGTGAGGACAGGAATGAAGTGTGAATTTGAATACGGTGTGTTCTGTTTTAAAATACAGTTGAAACTTAAGAAGAGAAAAAACAGTGGATGTCAAATGTACTTATCTTTTGTCTCAGTAATGCTCAGCTAAACTCCCACCTTTAAGATGATTTATATTAGCTCTGAGTTAATAGCTCTGGAGGGTCATGGCGATAACATCAAATATACAATGAGTTACAGAGTGTGTACTTTAAAAGTGGACTCTTGGTTTTGTTTTTCACCAGATGTTCTTTTCATAGTCTAATTTGTAGCTGAATCACAAGCTCATGAATAGTCATTGTTCCTCGAGGAAGCTCAGATTTAAGTGGCGCATTCGCCACGGCATGAACATCACAGAAGGTGACGTGAGAGAGATTCGCAACGCCGCCGCCCTGTTACCCAGAGTGCTTGTGGGACAGTTGAGTGGCGTTTGAGTGGCACGGTTTCCCGGCCTTTCGCTCTCGTTCTAGCTGAACCGCTGACCCAGCTCGCTCTCCGACCCTCCCCGCTCCTCTCGTCACAGCGAATCAGATCGCTGACAACTCAGCGGCCTGCCAATCAAATCTCTTTCTCCTTACCCACAATCCCTCTTCCCTAGAATGTTTGTTAAAGGGCTGTTTCAGGGAGAAATGCTATTTATTCATGGCTTGGAAGATCTGAAGTCATTGTACTTGAAAATATTGCCATAATACTTTCAAACTCAAAACTTTCTCTTCGGACCAAAAGAGCTTTTTATTGAAACTAAATTGCAAAAACATCTTGTTCTTTTTATGACATTAATTAGATACGTTTGAATACATGATGTTCCTCATATCAACGATGGGTTTGGAATGTGATTATGAGGAAAAATACGGACACTGTGCCTGATTATCTGTGGATCGTTTTGAATGTGTTTCTTAATTTTGTCTTGTTGTTAAATATCCGCTGTTGATAGTTTGGCAGTATGTGTGTTCAGCCACAGAAATAAGACAATATAGCATCATATCACATGCAAATGCTTTTTATATTTCAACTCATTGCACCATAATAGATCAACAACTAGATATTTAGAGAAGAAAATAGCACCACACTAAACCCACAGGCTCAACAAATAAGTTGTTCATGCAAGTTTATGCTAGTTATATGTCGCAGTGCATGTTTGAAACCAGACATCACGTGTATGTCGTTTTGGTCTCAATTTTAAACTGATTATATGAAAAGTTGTGGCAAAATGTCCAAGATTTTTAATTAACTGAACTCATCGAGGAGCAAAAGTCAGGTTAAGTGTTTGGTTTTTTTGGTTCTTGCAATATTTACTTGTGATTATTCCAGTTTCTGTCAAAACTGGGAGAATAATACGTCTGGTCTCTCGTTCTCTGACAGACATCTGTTTGAAACGGCATTAAGAACACAGATCTGTGTCCTTTGTTACCTCAGATAATGAATACATGAACAACGCCGTCTGTCTTTATTCTAAACAATAAGCTCTCATAGCAATAAACAGAAACATTACAGATTGTCAGAACAAAGCAGCTGCCAGTGAGAGACAACAGACTCAGTTTTGTGTATATGAAAGACATACATAAAAAAAACAAGGAGGATAAATGTTTGCAGGTTAATGACACCGGCAAAATTGCACCGTTTGTATATTCATAGCAGCCTGTGTGTTATGCTACATGCATGATAATTTAAATAATGGACAATCGTATTGCATAAATCACGCGTTAAACAATAATAGTAATGCCAAGCAGTGAGCAAGGAGTTCACGCAGCGTTGTGCTAATGTTTTCTGTGCAAGTTAGGCAAGAATTTATGTGTCGGTTGTTATGTTGTCTAGGTAGGCAGCTCGCCAGAGTTTGAAACAAAGTCGATATGTTGACGTTTGTATATTAAGATGTACGGTAGAGATTGCAGGAATGCTAACCTACTAACCAGCAGTTAACCTTCTTGTCAGTATGTGAATTATCGTGTATCAATGGTGAAAACGTTTTCATAACGTTTTCTTTTGGCTATTTGTAAAACATTTCCTTGTGTAACCTCGCACGCAGCTCTGCGTTTCATAATGAACATCGTACCCCAGTTGATCGCGTTTCGTAATATTTATTTCTCACTGGCTTTGGCAGGGTCTGATATTTCTACAGCTTAACTGGAGCTCTTTCCAGCCCATCTGGTCTCGGTAGAATCGCTTCGTGGCCTGAGACCGACACACACCTTTTGTGATTTTTGCTGCGGATGAGGCTGGAGGCAGTTCTGGGAGTCTGAGACCAGCTTTAATGATGGTTGTAGAAGATAGAAAATAAGTGGAAACATTGAAAAATAGGCTGTGAGAAGAACTTAAATCTTAAACTGTGTCTATAATTGCAATAACTCGCCGGTTTAACCATGTTTACTGCTGAAATTGACTGTCTCAGGTTTCTTGCCTTGTTTTGGAGGCAAAGCTGAGATTTGTGGATGAAATTAGATGATTAATTTATGTCAGAGGGGAAAAACTGCCATAAACAAAATGCGTGTTCTCCACTGGCACGTATGTGAGGGTTTAGTTAGTAGTTCAAAGCCAAAAAGTTTGTATTTTTAGCTTGAGGGAGTACATCGCACTGTTTCACAGCTGAGTGGTTTAATAACAGATGAAAGGCAAAAACTGCTGTAATTCAAAGGCTAATGATCACAGAAAATACATACATTTTAACATAAATAACGTGCATTTAAACTATTTCAGCCATGACAATTTTTTGAACAAGCTTTTAGCATGTTGGCAGAAATGACAAGGTCATGTACTCAGGTGGGTGCTAATAAAACCAGCTAAAGCAAGGCTATGTGTATGTTTATATGTGTATGTTTATAAGATGTGGCTGACAGATTACCTCAACAGCCTATCAGGTTTGCACAATCACAGTAATAGTTTTAATATTATAGTTATATTTTTAAGATTGTATAAATGTTTTAGGAAAAGATCATCTTTTTGTGTTGGTTATCATATTTTGCATATTTTCTGTGCACTATTGGAGGAGGTGTGGCTTAGAGATGCTTTGAACGGAGGGCTGGGTTTTAAGCTTACAGAGTTTGCTTACAGAGATGCCACATTTTCATGTTGCCATCGCTAGTCTCCAAAACTGCCTACCCTACCTTTAAGAGCATGTTTAGAATCACTAAAAGAGACATTCTTGTCTTTCCCCCCTCAAGCTTGGAGTTTATATTGCTCTTGTCATGTTTTCGACCCACACCAGCAATATTTTATGACCAACATTCCTGTCAGTGCTTCTGAGGGTCTCTGAGTTGTATTGAGGGGCTTGTGTCTGACTACAGAAAGTGACAGGCTATGCATTAGGCACTCAGGAAGTGACAGAATGCAGGGGGACGCCCCCCAGGGCTCCGGTTGGGGGCCAGGTTCCGATCTGTGTGTTAGGAATGGATGAAGTTTGCCCTGAAGCGTCAGACAAAATACAGACTGCCAGCCGGAGAACAGACACGCTCCGTGTCTCCAGCGTGCGACTTTACTGTGGTCTGCTGGGTTTGTTTTGAAATCAGATTTAAAACTGTGTGTTGTCTGCGATTCGTCAGTCTGGGAGAAACTGGGCCACCATCTCCCAACGCCTCTGCTGGAGCTGTCAGTTTTTCGGCGATGAGCGTCACACGATCAGAGCGGTGTGAGGGTGGAGGTTGCCCACCTCACACGGGGACCGACCGTATTTGTGGACGTTTGGTTGGCGTGTTTTGCTAATGCACTGACGCTGTACTACACATTCTCCTGTGTTTACAGCAATTCATTTGGTACGGCTGATAGCAGACGGTCCCTGAACAGAATGTGGGAACCATTGTTTTAAAAGCGAAATGAATTGGCCACACTCACAAGTTAAAATGTTGAATTCGTATTAAGAATGCGAAATTCTACCAAATGTTTTGGCTATTGCTTTTCAAAATGTGTATCATTTCCATTTTTTTCATAGTACACTATAACCACACAAGTGTATTATAATAAACCTTAGACCATATGAACCATAGTTCATTTAATCTGAATTTAAAACACATTCTCAGTTCAGTGTGAACAGAACACAATCTTGGTTGTCAACAGCGATGACAGCTGTGAGAAGTCATTTCCTCTCTCTTTCTCTCTCTCATCCTGTGTGTTTTAGTTTTTCCTGTTTCCTCTCGTTTTTTCCTCTCTTCACACACTAATTCATATCAAGCGTTGTGGAGTAAGTCGACCTGTCAGATGAGCTCAGCCCGCTGCAATAATTAAACCGAGTGCGTTTGCCTGTGGCGGAACTTGCCGGAACCTGCTTGGATGTTGGAGAGCCGGGAGGAAAATGTGCAGCGAAATAGACAGTGTTTCAGATGGGAAAACACGCTTATCCCTGTTACGCTAACTTTTTTCCCGTCTGTGTCCTTCTCTGCTGATAAAAGTGTTTGGATGTTCCACAAATTGCTTTTTTCAACATTTTTTTTGTCATTTTTAAGTGTTTAAGAAACGTAGGGAAATCATTCACAACGGTCTGGATTAGAGTTTAATGTCAGAACATAAATGAAGGTATTTAAGTCGTGACTGAAGCTTCACGGGTTTGTTGAGATATGAGTCCAGATTTAGCATCATTTTCATCTCGTAAACAGCAGAGATAATAAAAAACAAGAAAAAAAACGGGAGCACGAATTCACGTCTCTCTGCTTTAAAGAGACAGTTCACCTAAACATAAGAGCTGTCATAACTCGATGTTCTGTTTTTTATCTCCTGTGGTTTTAAATGTGTGAATGTTTTGCACAAAATGACAATTTTAGCCTCATGTTATGTTTTCAAATTAACCAAAAAAAGTCAATGGTAACCAAGTACTGTTACTTTTAAAGTTACCAATACAATATTTAATTTTGCCCATTTTGTAACCAATCAGAAGGTGCCATAATTGATTATGTGCATATTCAAGTGATTTGACTGTGGGCTAGTGCTGTAGCTAATTTAATATTGCGTTTCTGAAGCTAGTCAAGATATACTTTCAGTGTACAGAAAACAACAGCACTGTAGTCTATGGAAAATAATATTTTATGCAACATTTAGCATTAACTGTCCCTTTAATAATAGAAATCAGTTTGTGTCAAGGCTTCATTAGTATGTGTGTTTGACGTGTAGGATGTTTCGAGCCGGGGGGTGTGTATCGGTTTTTCTCAGAGCTGTCGTCTACGACGTGATAAAACCTGCGACTTTGACACTCTATCCAGGAGCTTCGAACTTCAAGGGCATTTTTGCTGCCAGACAAATTGGACTAAATGTCAGCTGAGAAACAGTAATTGCTGCCTAAAGGTTAGGCTAATTTCTGCACGTTCAGGCGGGTTTTGCTGAGCTTTCCGAGGGCCGTTGACCGCACCTGTGCATTTATTCTTGCAGATTATGACCAAAGCTGCGTTGTGTTGTAAATGTTTATCATGTAACACTCTGGTTCATTACATTGCGTTTAAGTTGCGTTTAAGCATAGATTTGAACCCATGACCTTTATGGTGATAGCGCAGTGCTCTATAAATTGATCTTTCTCTCACTTGAGACTTTTTTTATTACCTGTGTGTTTAGAAACAAGGTTTTGATGTATATTTGCTACAGATGTAATACTGCATAAGGGATGTGTTGTGTACTATGTCACTTGTGAAGTGATGTAAAGTTTCTGCTATTGCTTTTAAAGCACGTTTTAATATGCTAGCCGGTGGAACATTGCTGTGTCTGAAGCACAATTGTGTGTGTGTGTGTGCGTGTGCAGGTGTTTATGTTAAAGTCTGTAGGGGTATGTATGTGCATTTTGTCATTGATGGCATATATTAAAACTCGCTATGTAAATTCTGTGAGGCGGATGACAATGTCTATGCGTGGGTGTGTGCGTTGCTTCTCAGTATTTTCGGTGCATTGCTGTTTCAGCTTCACTTGTCTTTATACAAAGTTTTTGAAGGATACTGCAGTATTTGCCACATTCCCATATATATATAACTCTGTGTCTAATTGGACTACCTCTGTTTTCATTGGATGATATTTTAGAATTCACTTCAGTTGATTATTTTCACTTGGTATGACTCCTTATGTGAACCGATCTGACTTAGACTGAATTTGAACTAAACTGACCTCTTTCAGTTGACCAAGAAGTGAACTGAATCCACTTCTTTGCATTCACACTGTGATTCGACTTCAAAGTGGATTCTGCTCTCTTTTCGGATCTCTTTATCACCTTAAACAGCCCGGATAAACCCCTGAGCCTTTATTTTGCTGAAAAATGAGGTGAGACGTCTTGGGTTTTGAGAAATGGAAAAGAAATAAAACAGTACTTATTTAGGTCAGCGGAGCTAAAATATATCTGAGCTGAGAGCTCATGCATCCCTGTCATTGTTCGGTGAAGTGACAACAGATCTGCCCTTATCCCAAATTAAAAGAAAAATAAGAGGATATTGTCTAGAACGGTTCTGGACTTGAAAAGTCACACATTTGTATCATTGTAGATTTTGTTATGATGTTTGTGTGGCAGAAAATACGATGTGTCCTTTAGCCTCCAGCTCCCATGTAAATCTGAGGTGGCAGTAAGTTTTATGTTTTGCTTTCCTTCGTTTTCTGGCCTCGTGTTCCTGGCACCTCATCCGTGTTCTGAGGACATATGGCCACCATCTGGTTGGTTCTGGCCACGTCAAGGTGAGCACACTGGGCCCCAAGCAGGGGCCTCTGGGTCATGTTAACCCATAAGCAGATCCGTTTCACCAGACAGAACAACCAGTTTGAGCGCACGGCAAAAAACACGTTTTCTGATTTAGCGTATCTGTGTTGTTTCCTAAAAATAGAGAAGCAAATATTACAGCATATATGACGTATGTTCGTGTTGTGAAATTTAGTGACCAATTCTGTTAACCAACCGATTATATACAGTTATTGGGCATAATAAATTAATTTGTGACAAATTATTTTCCAATTGCTTCCCAGTTTTGTTCTAGTTTAATGCATAAATCTGTAACGATATTATTTGAAACTATTGATGATTATTTGAGATTTGACCTGGATAACAAAGCAAAAATACAGATTGGTGTGTTTATTTGCAAAATAAGTCACCTCTGCTTTCTGCAGTAATGCGCATCGGCAGCGCTGCCGGGAAAGTTATAATCCCCTGACAGTGTTTGTTCTCATTACATCAGTTTCAGCTTCACAAGAAATACACATTCAAACGTCTTTTGGACAAATCCACAGCGAGAAACTCTGAAAATTAAAGCGGGAGCCCAAGAGAGACTTCAAAACAAAGTAGCATTTGTAAAAAAAGATAAAAGCTTGTAAAAAATATATTTACAATCCATCTCTATGCATTCTTCTTTCAGTCCATCGTAAAAGTGATTAGAAGAATGTCTGAGATGATCATTGAGTCTGGAAGCTGTGAGCTTTAAAAACAATCTTCCATTAATAATTGATTGTGGCGTTTAATTTATGACCCTCATAATGACCTCATCGGACACATTTTACATGCATGTAGCTTGTTGTTTGCGATCAGTAGAACAGACCACTGACTAGTCCAGTCTGACTCTAGTTGAGGAGTTGAGTTTGTGTCATGTGATGTCTCAGCTAACAGGCAATGTTCTCATAGCATCAGATAACTTTCTGTTAAAGAAAACTTTTGCTGTAATGCTGGTAGAACTTTTGAACATTAGGTATCATATATATCAAAAACTTTATTCTTTGCTAGTTGCTAGTGAAACATTTAAAAAAGTTACAGAATTAAAAAAACATATTTTTTAAAAGCGATAAGTGATGTGTACATCTTGTACAAGTTTCTGTGTACATCTTGTACAAGTGTACAGCTTGAAAATTCTTAGAACATTCAAAATAACATTTTAATGTTTTTGTTAATGAATGTAAATGTTAGGGAAACATTTTTATAACGTAGCTGGGATCAGTTTCGTGCTCCTCGGTTTCTAAAAAACGTGTGACGTTAGCTTTGCAAAAATCACTTTTTTTTGTAACGCCATCTGTGGCGGCTTTTCTAGTCATGGCACAGCGGTACAGTTAGTTGTTATTAATCAGATGATCTGTGTAGGAAAAAGAGGGCATTAGGATATACGACTGTGTTTTGATTGGTCGGTTCTGACTGCATGGCCCTGATGAGTCATCGCAGGCTCGTGGAGCGCAGATGGAGAGCGGGAGCATGCCGGAAAACAGCATGGAACCGTCTTTGATCCTATTATATGATGTGAGTGGTATTAATTATTTGAGGTGTGCCCGTATGTCCAGCGGTATTTGTTACAGTCGTGATAAAATCTTTGAAGCTGACAGAAGTCGTCGCTTATGAATGACTAACGCAAGTGTGACACGGTTGCTTGCAATAGTTTGATGGAGTAAAGCAAATAAGTGGATATTCACTTCATATTTAAACAGGTTAAGTTAAATATCTTTTCTGGGACACATACTGTACACACACACTTTTCTATCTAAAGGGGCCATTCTATAGACTTCTATTGTTTAATACACAGCTGGGTGTAAACATTGTACAACTTCAAAAAACTTTATTTAAAACATTTTTAAAGCATTTTTAAGGAGGTTTTGTCAGATTTCGCAGATTTTTGAGTGCATGCCAAACACACGCATAGCTAAATACAGCTTCAGTGTAGACATTGTTGGTGTTTTCCAACATTGACATTTGTTTTGAGGCTCTGTACCTCGCTGAAACATTTCTGCTCATGAGAAATGAACTCTTTCCTGTCTGAGCCCTTCCACAAGTGAGTCAATAAGAGGTTAATGTGGAAATGAAATTGAAACACTTCCCGGGACAATGAAATGTCATCCGCTGATAGAATTCTGGCCAGAATCTCTGCGGTTTGGAACTTTACTGTCCTTTTCCTCAAAGTAATCTCATCTGTCAATCATAACAGGTGACCCGCCCACCACACGCACACATTGAGGCTGAGCCTGCCTCGCTGACACTCAATCCTCTTACCTTCCCAGCATGCTTTGCATATTTTTTGGCACACTGTATTTTGCAAATTCTCAGGTATATCCAAACTTATGGAAATAGCTGCGCTTGTGTTGTTAGAATGCACTTCGCTCTGGGTCTCGGGGGATAATTCCTTTTTGCTTTTTTCTGCCTGTTTCTTTTGAGACAGCTGCTGCATTTATGTTTGTTTATTAGACTCGAAATCCTCAAGATTTTCCAAACTGGCATGAATTCATCACGATGCGTCAAACACCTGCCATCCATTCACATTATAAAATAACACACTCTGCTAGTATTGGCGTTTCCAGAATTAATGCTATAAACAAGTTTTTGAAGCATAATTCACCCATAAATGAATCATTATGCTGTTTTGAAATTTTGTAGAATGTCAGAGCTGCTCTTTTCCACACAAACAAAATGGATTTTCGGGCCAGTTCAGCTCAAGCCGCCGTTTAATCTGCATTTTCTTACTATTTTGGGTTAGAAATGAACAAAAAACAAATTGAAAGAGCAAGTATTTGATTTTATCTCCTTACTTTACTCTGATTTCCTGAGTTCTGTGAGTTTCATAATTGTAATGATTTATAATTTAAACTGTTAGGTTTGATTTGTTGGAAAATGTCAGTTTGGCTTCATATAACTTCAACATACGAAATGAAAAGTAAGCTGCAGTTTCACGTTTCAAACAGAGGTGGCAGTAGACAGGTGAAAGCAGTGTGTACTATTTTCTAAGCATGGTGTCAGAAACAGTGAAATTTTGCATTCTGCTATAAATATCTTCCTTTATTTTCCACAGTAGTTTGAAAGTGGTTTAACAGACTCCAGGGTGAGTAAACGATGACAGATTTCTTTTTTCAGAGATGAACTATTTCTTTAAATCTTTATTGTTTATGAGACCGAAACACATTGACCTTTATTTTTGAGCACCGCTGGTTTAAGAGAAAGTGAATTGTGTGTTTTATGACAAAATGGTGTGTTTGGCTGACTAATTGAGCTCGGTGGATATTGTGCCATTGAGTAGCGTGGCTCTCATTAAAATCTTCCTGAGTCCCTTGTTGGTCTTATTGCTTCACGCTGGTCTTAAATGTCAGAGTGGCAAAATGTTGCCCGTAACTATGGCAGCTGTGAAGCAGTGTATATTATGAAGAGGGGGGCATTCGCCTCGGTTGTCATGGTGAGGGAGAAATCGGACAGCTTCAGCGTTGTTTTAATGATTTAGCACTTGAGGCATGCCCTGTCTGACTCCATATTTCAACTCTTGCCATTGTGCATCAGCAAATTTATTCTGTACGTATTTATTTGCTGTAAGCAGGTTGGAAATGTGCAAATTAAACCGTTTTTCATTAAGCAGTTGGTGGGTTTTTTGATCGATTACTTTTACATTTATACATTTTGGCAGATGCTGTATTGGATTAGCTTGTTCTTGATTAGCGATTCGGACTCACAACATTTGCGCTGCTTGTGCAACGCTATTGGTTGGGGAACAGGAAGGATTAGTTTAAGGTTAACTTAGTAAGATCAGGTTAACTTGTTTACAAAATACTTTTACCAAACTTTTAACTGCTCATGTTGATTTGACATCTGAGGGTAATTGATTTAATAATTGTAACGTATTTGGAGGTGTTTTTTAGGAAGGGTAGAAGGTTTTCTTTAGCATGAACTGAACTGAACTGAACCCTGGTTCCATCTGTTTTTTGCACAACCCACCAATTACAGCCGGACCAAATGACCCACTTTTCAAATACTGACCAAACACACCATTTAGAAATAGTCACCATCGAGAGGAGAAGAATTTGACCTTTTCTCCAGCCAATTTTTCCTTTGCAATAACCGTCATTATATAAAGGGGTATTTTATATTGTGTATGTGTAACTTTTAATTGAACTTTTAGAGTAACTTTTCACATTATAATTTCATGCTAGATCACCTTATATACTTGAAAGCATCTCCCATTAAAAACAGTATATATATATAAATTGTATTGAATGTATTCAAAACACGATTGCTTGTTGCACAAAATCCATTTCTCTGCAGCCCTTCTTTTTCATGAACGCAACGTTTCCCACACAGCTGGTGTGTGAGGCAAACACGCGCTCATTTTGAAAGGATGCTACCGCCCCCTCCCCTGATAGCCCACCCCCAAAACTGTAGTTTCTGTCACTGTGCGTTCTGCACCCTCCCACCTTCGAATCCGCCACATCCGCTTCCCACCAATCGCGCGGCTCCTGGGCAGCTCTGCCCTGTTGCTATGGAGACCTGGCTGTTAATATTCCGTACCAGTCTTGCTGTGATAAGAGACCGGCTCTTACCGTAGAGAAATCGATGGAACATTCCTGCAGCCAATATGCAGCAGTGCAGCAAGGGAAAAAAAATAAGAAATTGAAGGCGAGCTAAAGAGTTTTGTTGTTTTCTCTTCACAGATTGCAGAGGTTTCCTCGTCGAGTTGCGACGGGACCGGCCCTCAAAAGAATTCTTGAATTTAGTTTGTGAAATGCAGCTTCTCTGAGGCCCTTTGAATACGAGAACGATCAAATTTTTTGTCACGTCGCAGTTTTGCGTCCTCTGCAAAATTTGACTGTCGGCTGTAGAATTGATCTTGTATTCGTAACTCTTCAGTGTGTGTCGTAAGAAACATTCTCCCCCTGATATTTTATCACCTCATGTACAGAAAATCAAAACTGAGCTCTCAGAAGTGAAGAGGTTTGTGTCAGAAGAACGGGACATATTGATTGTCGATGTTATCATTCAGTGTCTTGGTGAAGAGGGATCTGAGGCGAGCCGGAATATATATGTCAACACTTTTCTCCGCCAAGACCGGGAACAATCTGTTGTCATTTAGTTGTGGGAAAACTAACTGCTGACCCAGTTATGACTAACAGGATGACATCGTTTTATGATGTCATTTTACATTATCTCTTTGTTTATCATATATATATATTTATTTACATATTTGCGTAGATTGATCCATTGACAGTATTTAGCACAGAGCTTTCTTCATTTATTTGTTTGTAGGTGCAATGCAGTTTGAAAGCATAACTGACAAATGAATAATCCATCTGGCATTTAACTAATAGCCCATCATTTACCTGCACTTACATTGCTGCTTGTCTTCCATCTGTTATGTTGACATTATTTGGCGTGGTGTTTCTTTAAAAAATTGAATTGGCTCTTTGAGAAGTGACAGATGTATCAGCAAAGTGGGATGTTGTGATAGTCTTTCTGCGTTCGAGAAGTTCTGAGTTTACATTCGCTGCCTAGACGCAGCCAAGACATTTTTAGATATAGCTTAAATGCCAGTAGGACCAGAAGTGAATTATGGGCTGTAATCTACATAATGCTGGTTCTGATATTCATCTGTCTCAAGTCATTAATGAGATTTTAATGTCCATTAAAAGTTAGAAGAATCTCATTTAAACAGACTCAGGTCTCAGAGTTTATCAGCTTATCGTAACATGGCTAACGCATAACTCAACAGCTAACATGTAACTCAACAGCTAACATGTAACTCAACAGCTAACATGTATCTCCGATGTATCCTTATGCTTTAAACAAATATTAACAATTGAGGATGATCAATAATTTGCATGTGAAAGCCAGTAAAAAGTTTAGTTCATAAAGATATTTTTGTTTATGAAGATAAGAAACTTTTGATTTGATTTGAAATAATATTTTGCTAGTTTAAAACACAGAAAGTTGACATTTAGAAATAGAAAAATATTGTTTATTTTGGGGAAAGATTTTTATCACTGTTCGAAGAGCTTTTCAGGTCACTCAACAGTTTAAAGATAGAGACAGAATAAAATGACTTGAGATCAGATGTTAGTTTCTTGCCATTGGTTTCACCAAATAGATACTTGTATCTCAGATATATTTTTTCTCTGGTTCTTTGTCAACTAGAAAAGAACATACATATAGTAATACATATATTCTTTGGATTAGAATGAAACCGTAAATATTTGTTTACTCGAGACTAAAAGTGGGTTTCTGTACTAGTTTTGGACCTGATCTCACTTTGGACTAAAGGTGGCATCTCAGCACTGTTTTAAAATGCTTTGTTTCACAGTATTTAATTGTGATGGTTTCATGTTTTGGCAACTAAAATTTCATAATCACAAATCGCGTTTGTTCCCAAAGTGAACTTGTGTCTAAAAATAGATTGTGTTATTTTTCTTATGCTTTGCATCATTTTGTTTTTTCGAGGATGAGGGCAGCTGTTCAACTCATTCACGTGGAAACTTGCCTTGGACAAACTACTAAGAAGTGACAAATTAATTTTCTCCAAGAAAATCACATTTTCTCTTCATAATTGGACGCCCAGTTGGTGACACCCAAAAGCCTTTTCTTTTAAAACCTAATAAGCTTTACAAAATTATTTTTTTTATATTATTATTCATTTTAAACAGTTGATAACAGATGCATAATGTTTTTTTGAAGGCAGCTCAAATGTTTGTTTCTCATGTTGGAGGTCACCAGGTGTTTCTTCAAAAACAAGTCTGGCCTCTGATCTTCTCAGGGGAGATGAAGGTTTCCAGCTGCCGGAGACGCAGAAGCTCTCTGGCGTCTGTTCCCACCAATCTCTGAGTGAAGTTAAGCATCATTGGTGCTGTTTTATTCATGCCACCCTACAGTATCTGAAAGTGAAGTTCTTGAACTGTTCTTGAGCAGATCTCCTTCCTGTTAGCTTGTCAGTCTTCTGAGGAGAATCTTCTTCTCGTTTTTCTGAAATCTCTGGATGGAGAAACAAAATATAGGATTGAGAAACTTTCCTAGTTGTTGAAGAAACACATTTTTATAAACAGACTTCATAATGAGCCGTGGAGCGTTTGGAGCAAAGTGTTTCCACTAGCTGGCCAAGGTTGTTGTGTGATATTTCACAAGGTCACGGTCTTCAAGGGATCGTGGTCTCATTCTGCTCCTCCCACCTTTAATTTAACCCCATATCAGGCAAAAAAAAACATTGCTGAGTAAAAATAACAGATACTTCGTTCCCAGTGGGGAATAGAAGTGCAGCAGAAAGATGGGGTTGCAGAAATGGAGAGATACAAAGTTCTGTCTTTTTTCCTCCAACTGATTGTATGAGTTCTGAAGGAGAACGTTTTTCCCTAATGACATTGAAAAGTTGCACCGAGTCGAGAGAGACAGAGAGAGAGAGAGAGAGAGAGAGAGAGAGAGAGAGAGAGAGAAGGGTTTCAAAAACAGTCAGGAATGTGGATTGGGTGGAGGGGTCATAAAATATTGATGCATGTTTTTTATTTCCCGCCGGAGTGCATATTTTGGGCTTAAGCGAAAAGGGTCATGAGAAGATTTTCAGAAAACTGTCCGTTTCCCCTCCAATGGCATTCTGGGAGTTTGGGTAGTGTGATGACAGCTCACAGGAGTGTGTGCTTTTCCCATGCTGTGTGTGTGTTCCTTTGTGAGCGTGCGTTTGGCAATTTTTGAAACGTGAGATATTCTTTGCTTTGTGATGGACACAAAAACGGGTCAAGCAATGCTGTGTAACTTTCTGTAGATTCTGTGTTGTGACATCATCCTCTCATGCTCATCACAGAACCTCGATGACATAATTACAAATGCTTGTATGATGTCACGTCTCTTAATTAGGGGGCACATACATCATCATGGTAAAGTTTTCTTGACATCATTAGCTTAGCTTTTTTTTAGCTTAATTTTCCAGCTATTGTTAAAATTTAAAGACCTGAAAAATGTGCTTTTACTGTTAAGACACAAAACTATGAAACTAAAAATAATGCACTTTTTATTTTGGGTACGTGAAAACATTGGTAGGCAAATTCTGAACTGCTGGCCTGACTAGAAAAAGTTAATTGTTAAACCCTGCATAATGAAAAGAAACAAAAAAGCACAAAAGCATTTGTGTCTCGCATGTATCACAGCACCCGTCTAAAACGCCAAATCATTAGACAAAATAGTCAACCACAACAAAGCAGATTTCTTCGCTTCAACTCCACACACGATTCTTTAAAAGCATCGTGTCACCCATGAGCAGAATTAATGTGTCTCTTAACGCAACATTCATCTGTCTGGGAAATATCGAGCAGGTTCTCGATTATGCATCTATAAAGTTTATTACAAACACATCACAGAACCTGCAGCACCTGGTCATTTTAACCAAAGCTTTATATAAACTTCATGCGTTTCTTTCTCTGTGTTGTCTTGCTTTAATGTGTTCATTCAATATCAACAGGATAAAGGATATTTACCCACCTCTGAGAAACTGACAGCACAGATCGCTTTAGAAGAAAGTCGGGAGTGTGTTCTATTGCCATTGTGGTGGGCTGTTGCGTGTGTACGTTTGTGAGCGTATCCGCACGGCATATGTTGACTGACAACCTCTGAGGCAAAAGAGGAGAGATGTCTCGGTGACAACCAAGAACAGATATCACCACCTTAATTAAAACCTGTCGAGAAACACAATCTAGTTCCTGCGTGTGAAGCCTTTAGCTCAGACACATCGTTGCTTGTCTTTATCCACCTGTGACTTTGCTCAATATTCCATCTGTCACAGCCCATTCTCCCCTTCAGACAAAGGCTGCGTCTGGCTGTGGTAATGTGATTATGGTTATTGAATGAACTGTAGGACAGGAACTCCAGCCAGGACTACGTGCTGCTAAAGTCACCTGCGAGATCACGGCTCATTACAGTTTGAACAAAATCCAGCTCAAAAACGGCTGCATTTTTTGCATTTTCTCATGCACATACTATAGGAATTATGGGTAATGTTCATTATGTCATCAATTTTTTTCCCCAAGTATTAAAGTGTTTGTCATTCGATTTCCTCAGTACAATCTGAGTTACCTTTTTATTTTCACATACTTGAGTCGTGCCTTACATACAGATTTTACTGATATTTAATTCTTTTATTTTTGCTCTTCAGGTGTACTGAGTTTGCCGGACAGCCTGAACCTGCACCGCGACCAACAGAGGGCGGGAAAAAACGCAGAGGGACACACCTACAGCCAGGCGGAGCTTCGAACCATTGAACAATCCCTGCTGGCCACCCGTGTGGGGAGCATCGCAGAACTCAGTAAGTATTTGCGTCCTGAAACGGCAAGTGTGTTTAGGAGTCGTTGTCATGTTAATTTACAATCAAAATCTTCCTTTAAAACACACTGTTTTAGACTGTTTTAGACTTTTTCTTTAGACTGTATCAAGTGTCAATACAGTCCACATTTATCCTTGCTTGTCATGTGATACAATGTGCCTACATGTCTGGTGTCTGTTTTGTTAAGTCCCTGGTTAATCCATTGAGTTAGCAGCACTGTTTTAAGACTTTTGAGTGGGTGTATGAATTTAGTGGTCAGATGACATTAGCATGAACTCAACAGGCGGGGTGTGTCTCTCTACAGTGTATACAAATACTCGCACGACCGAATAACGCCTCCGCATTATTGTTTGCATTGGCGGTTAGTTCGCATGTGTTGTAGGTCCGTGACCACCAACCTTTTTTTTAACCCTAGCGGTTGAGACAAACCCCAAAAGTCAAAATGCAAAAAGGCAGCACTGATTATGTCCCCTCAAGTGTGCCTGACAAATGAATACATGCAAACTCACAGCGGAGACCAAATTCAATCAGTGCGAGGGGAACTTGAGTAAATTACAGAGAGGCAGTGACCCTTCTGTCAGTCTAATCAGCATCACATTCTGTGCAGGGAGGACCAAACATCAAACAGCCACACAAAGCAAACATATCAAGCGCATTTTGGCTCGTTTTTCCAGACTTACAGCGCAGCTTCCTGTCAGTGCCGTGTGCTGGATCCTCGTTAAAACTTATAATTAACTTTAGCATCCAATTTTTGAATGAAAAACTTGTAACTGGGTCACATTTTACTGTAAAACCAACAGAAAGGAAAAAGAGTTTATTTTGTGTTTTTATACTCTGTATCCTGTTTTCTAAGACTTTCGTTGCATCTTGACTTTATTTGCATTTATTTTTGTTTAATTATGGCAATTGCGTTTACAGCTCGGTACTTTTATTGCGATGCAGGAAAAAATACAGTATTACCGTAAGGAGACTCGCTGAGAAGAATGAGAAGTAAAAATGTCTGGGTTTATTACGGTAATGGGAATTAACTGTCATGAAAACATTTTGTGCTGGGCTGAAACGTGTCATGAGATTCACCTGCAGTCGCAACAGCCCAGACAGTCACAGCAAATTATACTGCCGGTTAATGCATCGGCTGGTTATTTGTATTATTGCGCGTGTGAAGTATTGCGCAGATGCATAATATTGCATGTTAGCCTCACCAGATGAGGCATCATAATCAGAAGCAATTGACTCCCTCCTTTTATCCAGCATCTGTATGTTGATTTCGAACCCTAATTGACCGTTTGCAAATTTTGGCTCATTTGCGGCCCGTATAACAGACGATAACGGACACATTATGCAATTGCTTTTTTTTTAGATGAAACATTCTCATGCATATTCATCGCTAGTCGAAAATATTGTTTTTTTTCTGTGCTAATTGTCTCGCAGCGCCCCATGTAAACAGTTCAGCGTTTTGGAACTACAGTAGGTGTGGCATTGGGTGAAAACAAAGGCTTTATTTGTGGCCGTCCAACATTTGTTACAGAGGTGTGTGCTAATGACTGTCCAGATGTCTGGTTAAAAGGTTTAAAGCGTCTGTTGAGGAAACAGCTGAAGGCTGTTTATGTTATGGTAAAGATATATGTGTATTCAAAAAAGAGGTTGTTTATGTAATATGAAGTTATATATATATGTTTTTTTAAGACTTTTTTTAAGTTTATATGTATTATATACCTTACTTTTACAAAATGTGACATTTTTACAATTAGCCTCCAAAACAAACTTTACTTTTTGGTTTCAGTGAGATGAAGGATATAATATATAACATTTATAATATATATTTATAATATATTTAATTTCTCCACTTTTTTCTCATTTTCTCTTTTTTTATCTGGTTATAGATTTTTACTGCTGATGACATCATGGCCAGATTAAATAATAATAATTATTACTATGACTGTCCGGACCAGAGAAGTGAAATCAGCTCAAATCACTCTAAATGAACACGGTCTAATCAAGCTTCATTTTCCCGTCACATTTCCAGGATGTTTCCCGGTGTGATCGATCTGTCCGGAAACACACCGAGAGACACTTCAGCCTGCCTGCAGATGGTGGGATTATCCGAGTCATTTGAAAGTGAAAATGAAAGAGGATTGATAGTAGAAGCTGTGGTGATTTGATAATTAGACTGTATTGTGAAAACCGTAAAGAATTTTTCATTACTTTCAGATTTTAGCCGTTTTATTAGATCTCTTCACAAAGTTTCATTGAGGTGAATAACTGGATATTTTCTTTCTGAAAGTAATATAAACATCTAATTGTTAGAGAGAGTTCATCGAAATATTATCATATAAATAATTGGACACAAAATACTGATCTAAATTTTGGCACAAACACAAACATTAGAAGTGTTTTGAAAGTTTTGGAAAAGTTCAAAACTTTGTTTTGTTTTAGATGTTGTATTAATGTTTTTGCTTGGTTATAAAAACGTTCTCTAAACATTTTTTTTTAATTTGTAACTTTTTAAACCATTCAGCCATTTAAACCATAATTATATTGCAAGAATGTTTAGAGAACGCTAACCAACGTTCTGAGGGCGTTTCCTGTTTGCTGTGGAAGGTGAAATTCAGGATGTTATCAGGCCACGGTGTCCTTCAGAGGAGGCCTGTCTATCATTCTCTCCATCTATTACTTTTACCTGCTGATCTGCACAATTTCCTCTCTGAGGACTCGACACACTGCGGCACCGGAACACTCTTCCTCCCGTAACTCACACTCACTCTCACTCTCTGTATGCCACTCATTTTGCCTCGCGATAATCCTTCAGCTTTGTGTCTAAAGAGTTACATGCTTTGAGTTGGACCTCATCCTCTTTTAATTCTGCAGATTTGTCAGCGATCTTAGTAGATCAAATAACACGCAGAGGAAATGTTTGCTTAATGATCTGGCAGCGGATCAGAACACCCGTATTATGAGGCCACTGTTTTTCTAAACAGTCACAAAATCTGTGCATTTGTTTTTCGGTGCTGGTATGAACACATAAGAGCAGAAAATGGAGCGAGCGAGCTGTGTTAACCTGTTAATGAGGACGGTATGTTTTAATGTTGGTTTTTATGAGGCAGCGTAAATAATAGATGTGTTGGGTTTAATGCAGATGAAACATGTACGGGTTGCTCTGAAAATCAAGCCATCCGAAACAACTTGGAGGAACTCCAGTAAGGCTAGCTAAAGGCACTAATAAAATTATCTCTAAGAATCAAGATTTTTTTTGTAGACTATGTTTGCCAAAATAAATCTGGCAACGTACTAAAATTGCCGCCGTACGTTTCCTAAAGCGGAGAAAGGCTGTCTTTTAAACGCTTCACTTTATGGTCGTTTTTTGAAATAATAAAATTGGAATTATTTGTGCTGCTTTAAGCACAAATAATAAAAGCACCTTAGTTCACAAAGTCTCGTCAGATCATTTTCTGATGGACTGTTTTAGAACAGTTGCCAGAACTCTATGCCAGTTTATTCCGATGGCACAAGTCAGCCAAGAAGTGTAGGAATAATTTTACAGTTCATTGGTTGTTAAAGATTTGTGGGCACATTCCGGAACGTTCTAGAACAGCTCTCACATCTGACATCTCTCTCTGCTCTTGCGGGGTTTGCCACCTGACAGACGAGGGCAATTGAGTCATTATTTTCACCTGCCCAAATTCCAGCTGCTCCGAACTGCTTCACACTCCCGCAGAATCTATTGACATAATTGACAAATTCCAGACGTAAAAAAAAGTGAGATGCTTCGTTCACGTGATAATTTTGAGCGTTTGTTTTAATTGAATAATGTCCCGGAGAACTGATTTTAATTAGCATTATAAGCCGTGACACACAAATGTCATGCAAATTATTAAAACTTTATTAAAATTGTGCATTACTTAAGCCTTTGACAGTTATAGTGGATAACGCTCATGTTGTACAAGATTGTACATAATTGAGGCAATTTACTTTTTTTAGCTTCCGCATTAGCGAACAGAAAAGTTGCTAATTGCTTTTAATAGTGACCCCACTTGTGATTAAATTGTGAGGTTACTGGGTGTTGAAAAAGTACAGGTTCCTCAAAAAACTAAGAAATTGTTTTTGCCAAATATATCTGAATTGTATTTTTATTAAAGCAACATTTGACTAGCACAGTTTTAAACTCTTTAATAAACTCAGTGGTTGATTTTGAAGAATGTAGGCGGTCCTACGCTGCTGCCCTGGAGACGTGACTTCACTGTGTTGTTTACACTACAAATGTAATGTGGTCTGAATGCGGTTTCAGTGATCTGATTACATCATAGTTTTTATGTTTTGTCATGTGATCAGGTGCAAAGAGGGCATCAGTCGCTACAATAACAGCTAAATATGAATTTGTCTAAAAATATAAATGTGCTTTTGAGTTCTTTGGGAAATTGAGGTGAGACGTATCAACATGTAATGGAAGCAAATCACCATCAACTGCGGCGGTTTTGTAGCGTCTCATTGGAAAAATGTCCCACGAGTGTGTGGCAGATTGCATAGCAAGGTGCCTTTATTTCACGGTCAAAGGAAAACCCAGTAATTACACTGAGAGGGAATAATTATAAAGACTTTGCTTCTGTTTCCCGCTGCGTTCACATTGGTAGTTAATATAGAGACGCCTCTCTTTGTCACGTACTCTGCAGAATTTTCATTTGGCATCCAGCTAAGACTTGCATAAGGTCTGGAGACAGAGTTGTTTTCAACTTGTTAGCCACAACTTATTGTATAATGACCCACTTTATTAGAAATGTGTGTTTTGTTTTTGATTCATACTGATTTTGAAGAGAAGAAAATCGTGCCAAAATTGAATTTATTCTGATATATGTAGTTTTAGGTTGTAAGAATGTTTCTGTAATATTTCCATTATTCAGTTACATAAGCACTTATTTCCATAGCGAGGTATCAGGGCACAGCTAGCATATATACAGCTTTTGTTATCAAATCCAAGGTCGACCTGTTGCGATCTGCTTATAAATTCTGCACCCTCACGGAACCATTATGTAAAGAAGCTACCGTCTCGATTTAGCATTTAGTTGTAAATCTCCTCTGAGCGGCTAACACAGGGTTTTTTTGACATAAACTTTACTAATGAGCGTCCCCCAGCGTCAGTCCTGTTCCTCAGACTTAAGAGCGGCGATGACCGCACTCATCTAAATGATTCCCCCAGAGATGCGCTAGCTGAACAACTTGCCATATTTCATCAGGAAATGAGATTTGGGGACGGAACGGTAAGCAAGACAGCCGTTCAGTGACCCCAGACTGTCTCCTTTAGACCCACAGCAAAGGTTTCCCTGTAGGAAGCATCACACATGAATAAAACATAAGAGCAGCTTAGAAAGAGGCACCAAGGGTTTCTTGAGGACAAATAACCTGACTAGAGGCGCTAGTTGAGGGATCATTACTGTACGGTTACTGTACGGTAATCTAGCATTCCTGCAGTCATTAAGATGTGATTAAATGTGATTGGTTGTCAGGTGGCTATATATGGAATATTTATGATGTGTTTGGGATAATGGTGATAAAATTAAATAGGATTAAATAGGATTGTAAGTATAACAATATATTATATTATATTATATTATTATTCTTGTGGTTGGAACTTTGTAAAGAAAGGTTTTATTTGTTTATTGCATAATATTAAATATTGCCAATACGTGTGCAGTATTTTGAATAATCTTGAGTTTAATCACTGTTTGGACATGTTTAATAATTTCTTCTGTTCACCTCTTTAGGAAATTTCAGAGTCAGTACATAAATATTGAGATCTCTGTATGATGCATCTTCAAAAGGATGAAAAATATGGAGATTTTGTTTGCCCCACCCCAGTCATTAGTAACAATAACTGCACCTTTAACTGCACAAATGGTGACGGTTTTCCTACAGTGTATATTTGTGATAAATGTTGTGACACAAACGTCCCCACAGATCTTGCGCTCATGGCCTGTGCTTGATGGATATTGTGACTCGCTTCTGTTAATGGGAGCAAGTTTTGAGCAGATGAATTACAGCCCGCGGTGCTAGTTTTCCGTTATAATTCCGGTCCACGCTGCACACGAGGTGGATGAGGCAATCGGCATTCTCAGGAGAGTCCGACACGACACCTCGCGGATGCATCAGTACACAAACAAACACTGCATGGATTTGTTTCTGAGACTGTGTGTGTGTGTGTGTGTGTGTGTGTGACTACTAAATGAAATCACCTATTTCAATGTCACATTTGCTGCTTAGTCAGGCACGTCGGCCGTGATCTCTCACAGATTGCCTCACTGATGAACAGATCATCTCAGGTTTTGACCTTCAGCACCGTCAGAGTCACTGATCTAGAAAGATGACAGTGTTTGTACATATAAACAAAACAAAAGCGATGCCATTTTTTTAGCATCTGTTGCCCTAGTTTGTAATCGCTCCGGGGGCATTTGTTAACTGCCACCTTCCCTTAGTTTGGTGTCACGTGACTATTGGAAAGCATTAGTGACTTAAATCTCATGTTTTGTTATGAGAAGTGTAAAATAATCACACAGTTATATAACGGGTTGGATTGAAGTATTTTTGGGCATTCATTATTCTCCACATTTCAGCCCTTCAAAGTTTGACACCAATTAAAGTTTAATAAGAAAAATTGGAAAATCAAAAATGTTGACTGCATAGTTTGTGTCTTAATTTGATACATTTTTACTGTTTAATTTTCATGTTTTCTTCATATTTATTTTTTAATGTCTTGACTATTTTCACAGACCTAAAAAAAATGAACGGACAATTCGGAACAGTTAATAAAATATTTATTTGGACCTCCTGAGGTTGAGGATCCTACCTCGTTTGTTAAAAAAGAGAAAATCCCTCTAATAAATTCTTACAGACCATCAGTGATGAGACGTAAATCCATCCAAGGTCAGTTTTGTACGCATGTGTGTTTTTCAAAGATCGAACCTACAACCTTTGCACTGCGAACACAATGCACCGTCTCCACAGAGTCTCTGTAATGATGCGAGATGATCGTGCTCAATAAATGCCATCAGTACACACTTCTGAAATGAACTTCAAAAGGGCTGTGCGTCTTTGACACTGAAAGGGCAGAGAAGAAGAGAGAGGGACACTCTTAGTGTTTCAGCTTTGACTTTGTCCTTTAGTGGCTCTTTGAAGCAGCTTTTGATTTATCATTTTAAGATTGAATCCTGCTTGAAAGTCAACGAATCACTGAAAGTCACCTTCACGTTTGACAGAGTTTTGTTACGTAGTGCACAGCGTATCAAAAGTCAACATAAAAATGAATTTGCAAAACCTTTGTAATTGTAATTCACTTGTAATTAAAGTGAACATTGATATTATTGAGTGCTTTGTGATGTCACTAAAAATGTAAAGTTGTTCAGAAGGCGAAGCAAATTTTTACCTTTTTTGCTAAAAGTTTGTGGAAAGATTATATTTTGAGAACAAGTTCATGATGACAAGCTCCTCTTTCAAAAATCCTAACAGCAGGGAAAGAGGGTTGAATTTCTCGATGTTGCCTGCGAACATTTCATCCTTTTTAAATATGCAAAACCGCACAGCAAGAAATAAAAGAGAACTTTACATTTCGCCTCAATATTGTTGGCACACGGCTGAGTGGATGGGCTCGCGGGGCGTCTCGGGGGAGTCATATTTGACGGGGGCGTGATACGTTCCTCATAATTACACTTCTTAGGACTGCATCTCCTGGAGGGAGAAGAAAGGGATTTCCGAGTCATTTTTAATGATTAATGCAGGTGTGTCTGAGAAGCCTTTTGGGAACGACCGGAGAATAATTACTGCAAAGTATAATGACGTGAAAATTCCTGCGCTCTCTCCCCTCATGCGACACCCTCCAAACTACATCAGCTGCGAAAGAGCAATTAGACTAGCGAAGGCCAAGCAGAGGATCTATCATTTAGCTCGACTGTTTCTCTGCTGCAAAAATAGGGGGACGGGAGTAAAGGGGAATTTGTGAGTCTGTAATTGGACCCATTTCAGGGCTCAATCACGCCCAGAGGGTCGGTTGGGAGGAAAAAGCCTTATATATCCTCATTTGTGGAGTTTGAGGTGCTGGACCTGAGGTATGAGGGCCGGCACACTCACTCATCAGCGGTTGTTATGTAAGGGATTAAAATGTGAGGTAAATTTTACGTTCTTTGAAGAAATGGTGAGTGGTGCTTTCAAAAATTTCTGTGGTGATGCTAGTGTTGTGGCTGGTTGCCAGGGTATCATTGAGGTGCTGTTGCGAAGGTGTGGTTATTAGTTTTTCGGTGTTTGTTTGCATGTTGCTGTCCAGTCGCTATTGTTGTTTTCTGCTTGTTATTTCAAACTCACTTTTTAATTAACATATTTTGCAGTAATATAAAGTCTCAAGGACCCTCTTGTTTGATTTGAGTTTGATAGATGACATGACTAAACAAATAGCTAACCATTCTCCAATGTATGCACTTTAGAAAGCACAGACTGAACTAAAGTAAACATGATGTTGTAGTATTTGGCATAATATATATATGTTTATATTATGTCAAATGTTATGTTATGCCAAAATTTGTATATATATATATATATACATACACAAAACAGGTGCCTGAAATGCAAAGATGCACAACGACAGATTTTAATTTTGTCCTGGTTGCTTTTATTCTGTTCTTCCGTCTGGGCTCGCGGTGTTCCTCATGCAGCTCCAACTCAATGGTTTTTCACTTCTGCTCAGCAGGAGTCAAAATAGAAACTGGTTCGAGTGGAGTGTGCAGTGTGAACGCAGGATTCAGATCTTTATTATTCCTGCTGAGACATTTATTCTCTTTCCACCGGTTTCCGTCTCACTCACGGTTTCATCGCGAGAAAGTTTAGGTGAAGATAGAGCTGGAAATCTCTTAAAAAACATCTGTGGACAGGTGAAGAAATGAGTCTTACAGGCCAGTCTTCTGTGGGTTTGAGAGATTTTTTAATTCGTCTCCAGTTTTGTTCTCAAATGAAATCTCACAACTTTTGTCTTCTGGAACAGAAAACTCTTGAGGGCTATTAAAACTCGTCTCTCATTGTCTTCAAACGGGTTCTCCTCTATAAAGTGTGAATAAATCGGTGCACTTAATGAGGGAAGTACAGATTTGCATTTCTTCAAGGCCATTATGGTGTGTGTGTGTGTGTGTGTGTGTGTGTGTGTGTGTGTGTGTGWGTGTGTGTGTGTGTGTRWAARAGAGACTTTTAAAAATATTGTGTTTTGTGTTGGAGTGATATTTAACATCTGCTGTCATAGAGCTTCCTGTGATGAGATTAAACCATGTGCAGCTCATTGTGCTCTTCATTCAACATGATCAGTGTTTGTGCTGCATGTATGTCTGCTGAGGTTTCCTTATGGAACCAATTAAATTGTTCTTTCATTTGCCTTGAAGCTGCAAATAATAATGTGTAAGAAAATAAGTTTCAAATTTGTGCATGAAACAGGAAGAAATTTGAGAAGAGTGGCGTCACTCTCAAATAAATATGAGCCCATATTCCTGTATTTTTACATTGCATTGATTTTAAAGATGAGTTTTTGTCTCCGTCTACTTGTCAGTTTAGCGGTCAATCGCTGTAGATGTTCACTGAGTGCAGTAGGTGAAGACACTATGCTTTGAGTGTGTGGAAATGAGATTAAAGCACTTAGTTCGGGGTAAGAACCGAGTATTTTTATGCTTTACTGTTGAAATTGGTCTAAAGTGACGCGCTAGTCGACGTAGCCGAAACATTTTATTGGAAATTGTGACAAGGCTTCTTTCCATCTAACGAACAATTTTGTAAGCAGTGTACCAGATTCTGAAGAGTAGGAGCAAAAGATTGTCGTCTTGTCATTTCCTTCTGTTATGAATGACTTCCTGTCTCTGCTTGTCTCTGTTTGTGCGTGTGGTGATATATGAGTCTTTGTCTTTTTTGTCATCTTCTCAATTTTCTTTTTTTATTTCAAAGACTGTGTAACAGGTTCATCTGATGCAAAGCCACGATCTTGATGTGGTAGCTGGAAATGTAAGTTCTCTTGAGCTAAAGCGTATCTCTGCCACCCCCTATAGGTGAACTGGTGTCCCGCGCTATGCATCACCTGCAGCCGCTACACATCAAGAACCCCAGCAACGGAACACCTGTACACCAGAACCGCACTGGAACGGTACACTGGGAACCGGAGGCCCTCTACACGCTCTGCTACTTCATGCACTGCCCTCAGATGGAGTGGGAGAACCCTAATGTAGAACCTTCAAAAATCACCCTGCATACTGAGAGGTGAGATTGTTACTGTATGTACCGTGTGTTGTTAGAACCGTACAGGTCTGTCACGAAWTRCWTTTRATGCRYWWTWGTT
>JBAJNP010002432.1:27873-48231 GCA_036877545.1 Yasuhikotakia modesta
AACWAWWRYGCATYAAAWKYAATTCGTTTTGTGTACATTAATATATTAAAAAACTAAGATAAATGTAACACTCAGAAATCCACATAGCAACACCCTAGCAACCCTTAGCAGTGCCCTGGTAATGACCCAGAATGTTCTAGCATGAGAAAATGTAAAAGTAGGTAATGCAGTGTAGACTTATGTAATTTACCCATGGGCAATTTATAGAGGTTTATTTCAAACACAAAGGGGTTACCTCGGATTTCTGTATTGGCATTACTCATTATAAGAATTCAGTCTCCTGACAGTGAAAAGAATATGATTTATACCTAATCTTGAACTCGAATCCCTGTAAAACCAGTTTTAGCCCAGTGTAGATACATTAATGCTGTGGAGAAACATGTTCAGGAATTCTGCACGTTGATAAATCCATCGGGACATGTCTTCCCACATTGCCTCACATCACTGACATGTCAGAAAAAGTCATCTCCCAAGGACCCAGTAGGAGGCCAGTAACATGCCCGACAGAATCTGTGCATCAGCAAGCTGTCTGCTTCCCCGGAGAGAAGTCTCTGCATTCTTCTCCAACCAACAAAGAGACAGCAAAAAAAAAATGGGAGAAAGACAGACAAAAATAAAATGGACAGTAGGTGAGGACAGGAATAAAAATGAGTAGAGCTGTAACAGAGAGAGAGGGAGGAAGGAAAACAAGATCTGAGTGAATATCAGGTGTAAAGAGGTTTGGGGTCGAGGTTTCAGATGTTGGGCTACAGCTGAGTGAACTTTCAACCCTTTTTCACAATCTTACAGGAGAGCAAAAACAGCAAGGACAGCCGAGTGCCATAAATAACTGAAAGCTCTTGGGTTAAATATACATTACATACATTATATTTAATAAGTTGCACCAGTGAACCAACAATATTGTCCAGGGATTGTGCAAATTTTTGTTAAGTTAAACTTATTGTCTAATGTAATGCGAGTTGTGTAATTTTTGTAAATAGTCTATTTCAGGCAATTCAGTTTATTTCAGGTCCTGAAAAGGTGACGGATGAGGTGAAAAATGCTACTTGTGTTACTGGGAGTTCAAATGTACCTTATTTATTCTGACAAAACCGAAAGAACAAGCAGAGGTGATGCTACACAGCGACTTCTGCCAAATAACACTCTGAGGTCTTTCAGCAGGGAAACTCCCTTCCTCTGGTCTCTGTTTGAGTTTAGAGCTGTGGCCGTAACAAAAGTCAGGCTGCGCTTTTCAGCCACATGTGCCTTTACGTTTAAACCCCAGAGTGGAATGAGAACAATGTCCGGCTCTAATGTTTCTCTGAAGGGAGCGGAGGAGCGCATTTGTCAGACGAAAGAGAAACAGAGAAGGAATTGCGGTTTGTTTTGGCGGAGCCTGAATTCTTGGCAGGCCTTCTCGCGGTCGGTAGGTGTCTACAGAGGAAGAGTGGGATTGTTCAACGCTAGCTGTTAAACACGGGCCAAAGCTACAGAGGCTTGCAGTCAAACATTTGGATACAATTGAAACAGACGTTTCTCCTGATCATTTCATCTGAAGACTTTGTGGACAAATATAAAGTTTCATACAAATTCACAGATTTAGCACTTTTTAACATAATACTCATTTTGAGTTCTTTCCATATTCAACATTTGTTTTGGTCACCGGTTAATAACTGTACTCCAGTTCTCTAAAGGTACTCTCAAAGTTCCTTCACTGTTATCCATGAACATTTCTGCAAAAAATTACCAAAAATAAAAACGTTTATAAAACCAGGCTGGAAAATATAGTTTAAATATATATTGATATAAATCCAGGCTGGAGTTTCAGTTCTTAAAAAGTTAATAAGATGGAAGGTTTTATGCAGTTCAGAATCGATGGTATATGTTTAAATATTCACTCTCTGAACGCTTTAATGTGTATTTGCAGGTTTATTTGTTGGGAGAGTGTTTTACTTATTTTAATATCCTGTCTTCATGGCAACAGGTTCTTTATTTTACAAAATCACATCAAGCTTATTAGATGCAGCTTAGCATCGGTAATTAGCAGCCGCTATAATCCTGTCAGTCTATGATTTTATGTGTTTAAAGTGTTCTGCAGAAAAACAGACGTCTCCAATATCACAAACACCAATAATCAACTTATGAACCGAAAAATCTTTGGGAAATATTTTTAGCTAGAGACTTAAGATTACTTTTTTATTGCTTTTGTTGACAATATAAACGGTGCAGACAGATACGATCTTGTACATTTTACTTTGCGTTGGTCTGGACACTGAAGGAAACAAGAGAGAACATAGATGGTAACTCCTTATTTATGTTTTTTGCTACTTTAAGCAAGCTAAAATATAAGGTAATGTAAATTTGTCTTGTTTTTTACGACCACTGCAAAACTCTCATAATTTCATGTAATTTTCCTTATTGTACTAAACAGTCTCAATTGTACAATTCTTCATTTTAGTGTAACGTCACCCATTCAAGCATGTCTCTCTGCTGCCCTTGCAGGCCGTTCCTGGTACTGCCACCTCTAATGGAGTGGATTAGGGTGGCTGTGGCACACACAGAGCATCGCAGAAGCTACTCGGTGGACAGCGATGATGTGCGGCAGGCGGCCAGGCTGCTGTTACCCGGGGTGGACTGTGAGCCGCGACAGCTGAAGTACCCATATATATATTTATACACTGTACATAAATGTATATAAATGCTTTGTCTGGATATTGTTGCTTAAGATGCCTGCTGTTACCCTGGCAGATGTGGTTTAACTTAACAAATGACATGCCAGTTCAGGGCTTCTTGTTTTCCATGGCAACAATCTTTTGAAATGAACTCAGCAACCGAGCTATAAAAACGTTTCTTGTAAAGAAACATAAATTAAATAAATTAAACCCAAATAATCCTGATCACAATAATTGCATTTTAGTTCATTCACTATAAAAATACTGTCTGCAGTTGTGGAAATGAAGGTGAATGTAACTATGTCCGCGTCGCCCTCTGCACAGAGCGGATGACTGTTTCTGTGCCACACGGAAGTTGGACGCCGCTTCCACCGAAGCAAAATTCCTGCAGGATTTGGGCTTCCGGATGCTCAACTGTGGACGGACTGACCTGGTCAAACAAGCCGTCAACCTGCTCGGACCAGATGGTATTAACAGTATGAGTGAACAGGTCAGAGACACACACACACACACCATTCATCCCTGTATTCAATTCTAGACTTTTCTGTTGATTTTTTTATTGCATCTTAATGATCAGTTTTGTTAGATTAGAAATCGAGGATCATTATCTTTGCTTTGATGAGAGATTTTCTCCTCGCAGTAACTGCACTGATCAATCACATGCCACAGTCTCAACATTTGATTCATTCTCTTCAGAGTTTTTAAAGGATCATAAATAGTTTTGTGATAAATCAAAGTCACCAGCCGCAGGGTAGATCACAGCTTTACAAACTTTGACGTGAAGCAAAAAAAATATTTGCGCATAAGACAATAAGACACAAGACACTATTCTTGTCTTTAATGTGAGAATAAGAGCTTGCTAGCACAGCTTTTAGCCGTATGGGACACTTTTTTTGAAGGTATTACAGTGTCGCTGTTGATCAGAATAAATTGAATATAATTAATTGCTATACCAACAACAATAACAACATGCAATTACAACAACTCCACCAAAATAATCATGTTATGAATTAATTCAACATCCATGTGAGTGACTCACCAGTTGCACTATAATTACAGCCTAACGCAAATGCCAAAGTAACGCGTGATGTTTTTTCAGCACATCTGGTTTTAACAGACGCCTTCCGACGTTTCTGTGACCGCATTGCATCTGTCTCATGCATTAAATATTTTAAGAAATCCAAAGGACATTTCTGCAGCATGTGTCACTTCAAAAACAAATGGCAGTCACTTTCTAATAATATTATAGCGCTGGCTGCCAAGACAGATGACCCAAAGAAATGTTTTAATCTGTGGTGTGACCTTTAAATAAAGAAAATGCGCTTTGAATCGCAGCTGATCTTTGTTGTATGAATTCATTGAGACGGGATTCGTGACACATGTATTATGAATGAAACCGTGTCATGCGTATCCAGCGCGGAGGGAATGTTACTGTCACCAACAGCGCAGCCGGTCCGTGTCGGGAATGACGGCAATGACAACCCGGAGTAGACTAACACGTCACATGGAAACCAAACGGACGCAGTTGCGGAAAAACGTAGAGACTGTGATAAAATGAGAATATATGAAGTCCAGCTGGAAATCATTTCAATTCATGGGATTATATATGTGAAAAAAACATTTTAAAAAAGTCACATCGCAGTGAAAAGAACAGTGGATTTCAAGAACAGCCTAAGGGAAAATATACTGTTGAAATGGGATTGCTTTGAGACATAAACATGTTTCTGTATGGTGGATGTTGTTTGCAGAGTCTGGAATTAGTAATACAATACCAGCGTGAGCTCTGAAACTGATTTATTGCTGTAGCCGTCCTCAAACAGACCGAACGAAGAGAAATTTAGGCAGATTTCCACAACAGCAGACTCTATGAATGCATAAAAATAGATTTCTCTCAAAACGTGGTGTTAAATTGTGACTCAGAGAGGACATTAACAATACATGTTCGTCCAGGCAGGTTTGTCACCTCAGCGTTGATTCAAAACTATCATTTTCTTCTTTTGAACACAAAGGGCTCGTAAAACAGGATGTTTACTAGATTCAGAGATGACAATAAACACCATATTGTTGTCCGTATTACTCAGGGTAACAGATTTTCAGATATGATGGCTAATGGCTTATGTTTGTTCACGGCCTGATGCGTGTTTGTGTTTTAATGATGTGGATTTGATGAGTGTGTATTATTTTCAGTTTAAAGTGTTTTAACGGAGCGGGTTTATCAAGATTACTGTTCCGCTCGCTCCATTTAAATGGAGGTTTAAACGCCTCAGATGGGCCAAACACACTGTTATTTCAAACTGACTTTTTGCTCAATGGACCTTAACAAATACTACATGGTAACTTCTGCCGCAGGCACTACAGCAGTGAGCTCATAGTTTGGCATTTGTTGTCAATACTTATTGTGTGTGTGTGTGTTTTCCAGGGCATGACTCCTCTCATGTACGCCTGTGTCCGTGGAGATGAGGCTATGGTGCAAATGTTATTGGACGCTGGAGCCGACATTAACAGTGAGGTCAGTATTTTTTAGCTGTTGTTCTAACTCTGGTTAACTGTTAACTCTAGTACTATAGTCTGGTTGACTCTAGTTCTCTAACCCATTCCCCAGTGCTGTTCCAGTCCTGTTTGCATGCACACATGTAGAGTTAAAACTGTCGAGTTGTTGTCTGTCGGTGTGTCCGTTTGGGCCAATAGAGGCCTCGTCCAATAGCACGAGGAGCTCATGAATATTTAATTAAATTAGAAGCAAATGAGAGATGCTATTGGTGTCCAGCATAATGGCCAAATATGAACTTATTTTTCTATGTTAATAGAATAATAAAAAAATATATTATTGCCTAAAGTGGATCCACTGAACAGACTGTGAACAGATTGAGGTCAAAAACAGGAAACACGATAAAAGTGTTAAAACATTTAATTGCTTATTTGTAGCAAAAATGTTTCTTAATCTTATTTCTACAAATGTAAAAGTCATTAATTGGTCAGTTTAAAGGCACATGTTTCATGGTTTTGACTCGGCCTTCATGAAATCTGTCAGGAACATTTACGGGTTATTCTGCATAAAGCAAACAAACCCAGTTTTAGGACCTTGTTTTGCATTGTGACATCATTTTAATACTAATTACGCAAATGTTTATGCAACGTTCTCATTACCGCAAAGTTCTCATTATTCCCAATGATGATTCTCATCTGTAATCTGTTATTTCTCATTACAATAAAAATACATTTATTTTACTGTAATGAGAATTTTGCTTGGGTATTCTTAATAGTTTGAAAATAATGTCACAATGCGAAATAATGCTTTCAATAATCGCATTATGTTCTGCATGTTCCTGACAGTTTGTGTGAGATGTAGTTTTGATGTTGTGTGTTTGACCTTATGTGCTCCTCATTTGACTCTTAAGTGCATCTTTACATGGGGTCTTGGACTCGGGCACAAAGCACCAAACAGGCCGGCGATGTCACCGTGTTTTACAAATCGCTCAGGGTTTAAGAGACAGTATGAGCAAGTGGGCAGACGGACTTATTTGCCTGCCTAATGTTACCAGTCAGTTTTGCACAAATAATTGTTTAACCCCGATGCCACCCGGATGGTTAGCTCGGAAAGGTCACGTTTGCCTAGACATTCACAGATGTCTGCATAATTAAACAGCGATTACAAAAGAGCTCAATTCTGCAGGCAGTACAGCCGTAAGCGTTAAAACCAGACAAGTACTTTTTCCTCGTTTGGTGCTTTGTTTGTGAGTCACCGCTTGCTAACTCCTCTAGCGTTTGAACTTCCTGCCAATTATTCTTTCTGCAGTCTGTGTGTCATCGCTACGAAAACAGTGAAACAGATTCTAACGCTTGTAAAACACTTCAAATCGCAGTCAGGGTTTTGTCGTGAAGGACGGGTAGGTGTCACCCGCGGGACAGCCAACAAACGTAAACGTCAGATATTGATTAACGTGAGTTGGTTGCAAGAACGTGTCAGGGAGCGACTCAAACACAGACGCTGCGCTTCTTCACTTAACTCCAATTAACAAACGAACGGCCGGAGAACTTTTCCCAGCTTTCCGCTTTTAATCTCTCATTCTTTCATTCATTCATCCTCTCCCCTTGTTTTTTTTCTCGTGACCCTGCAATTCCGCAATTCAGATCCAGTGTTTTGGTAAATAACGGCTGAATTTTTCTCTCCCTAAACTTCACCTGTGTGATCTCCAGGTGCCCAGCTCACTACACAAGCACCCGTCAGTTTATCCTGACACCAGGCAGGGGACGTCACTAACGTTCGCCGTGTTGCACGGACACGTGCCAATCGTGCAGGTAGTGACCCTGTGAATATTCGATGCCTTTCCACTTATGCACTTTTTAAGAAATATTATTATGATGTCATCATAATAATAACGTCAAATAAACGTTTCCTGTTGTCCCCTTGTCAGACTGATGTCCCTCTGGTTTAACCACATGCAGAGTAGAAGACTTTAGCTCTGCACTAGATTTGTGTAACTCAGTAACTGTGGCTCATTTCCAGTATAAACATCCTTAAATCACGATACATTTCACTTGAGAAGTGCGATTTTGTAAGACTGCACGACTTGTTTTAAAAAAAAATAGTCTGTATTTGAATTATGTTTGTTTTGCTTATGCCATCGGCAAATGTGATCTTATTTTAAGCATAATTTTCACAAAAATATGTTTATGCTGTATTTGTATATCTTAAAACAAGAGCTCAACGATATGCCAATGGGCAAAGAAAAACAAACTTGATTTATTCTGTGGAAACGAGTCTCATTGTCTTACACAGCTTTGCTTCTGCAGTAAGTGTACCTTGTTTTAAAGATTTGAAGACATTTTAGTTTTGGTTTAACTGGAAACGAGACAGAAGAACAGATTAAGGAAATGTTTCTCAGCAGCGTCACGTCAGAAATAGACCATAAATGTCAAAGAAAATAGAGAAATCTTTGGAAGATGGAGGCCAGATTATTGACTGCGCCTCTGTTTTTTTTCCCCAAGTAGAAAAAATCTTGCTTTCACTATAAATAATCTTCCCCAACTGTCTTCCACAACACAAGTGTTGAATCCGATGACCTACAATAGCCCACATAGTTTTTCCAGGAAAATGGAAAGGCGAGGTGATATTTCATGGGGCGCTTAATGTTCCGGAAGCAAACATTCCCAGCAGGAGGTGATGTTCTGTCACTGAAATCCACATCTTTATTTTTCATTTATTTTTATAGGAATAATTTCCCAAACACTGGCCCTTTTTTTAATATAAAGCAAATCTTGTTTTTTGTAAAAGCTTCCCCCTCACGATCCATCACTGGTTTGCTTTACGCTCAAAAAAATTCTCTTCAGAAATCAAACAAGATGTTTGTTAGCCGCAGGTTACGTAGATGAGGAAAGATTTTATTTGAATAAAACTGCTGCTGTATGTTTATCAATGGTGCTGTTCATATATCCCTGATTTCTCTTTAATTCTGAGTTCATACTGCTTAATAATGATGTTTTTGTTTCCTGTGCGTCACATGAGCAGCTTCTGTTGGACGCGCGAGCGAACGTGGAGGGGGCTGTTCAGGATGGAGCTGAGAACTACACAGAGACCCCCCTACAGTTGGCCTCCGCGGCAGGTACCCCAAAAATCCCTCACTGATACAGTACTGAGGCCCTAAGTTATGTAGTCTCACTATTAAGTCATACAGACCATGTAACATGCCACCTTCTCAGATCATTGGCTAAATGTTCTGTAATATTATCCTGTATTGTCAAAGGACATTGATATTTTGAAAGTTTCTAGAATGTCCTGTGAGCCCTCAAACTAAAAAAAAACACTTAACTTTCACTTAACTTTGCCTGTATTTTTATTCAGACCCTCGTGTGGCCGCGACGTATTCGAGAGCCCTTCGCTAATGAGCTTCTTTCGCACGCGCGGTGAGAATGTGACAATACGGCGCGTTCCAATGATGTATGGACGCCACTGCCAAAAGAGATCACATAATCAGTGTTGTGGCAGTCCTATGAATATGAATTACCCTGAGTTATATTCATTTACATGTTCTGAGTGCGTTCCCAGCATAATGTTAAAAATGACCTGTCTGCAACTGTTAGTGCACAAACTGTTGAAGCCTTGGCTAATTCGGTTTCAGCCAGGTAATAATAAGGGCTTTCTTGTGTTGTAAAAAAGGATGAGGCGAGCAGAAAACATTGTTTGATAGAGAAATGACGAAACGAACAAAAGCAGGTTTAGCCGCACGTCGGCGCCCAAATGAAGCAACTGCTGTTGGGCTAAGAGTCCCATCAGATCCGCGGCTTATCGGGCCTCATTGATTATGCCCCATTTGCTGAATGTTGGGTCAATTACCCACGCCGTTAGCATCCGCCGGGTTTCCTTCTAATATGAAAATACTTTCATTACTCTTAGCAGGACAGGCTGCTAATTAACATTAGCGAATCAATCTGGCCACGGCCTGCTAGACAGTCACTTTAAATGCTTTTTGAGTGTGTAGCTTCATGGTTGCTGTAGCTTCACTGCAGAAACTGGGTATTAGCCACAGTAAGGCCACAGGTTTACAAGCCAACGGGAAATGTTTTTAGAATGTTCTCTACTAGCTATCAGAAATATTCTTTCAGTACAACTTTTATATTTTATATATAATATATATAGGAAATGTTATTCATAATTTGTTATTGGAACATCTTAATATTACAGAAATATTTGAATAACGTTCTTTTAAGCAATAATGAAAATACAACGTCTAAAAGTTAAATGTTTTGAACATTCTATGAATATTCAAAACAACATTTAAAATGTTTTCATTGCTTAAAAATACGGTCTTACAACCTAAAATTATTAGCTGGGAACTGTGCCTGTTCTTTTATTAAAACAAAACAAATACAATTGACAAAACTTGCCCAATCTCACCGTAAACATGTTTAAAAGGGGTTTATGAAAACAAAGCGTTTGCCAGATCAATTAAATGTTGCCTTCTGTGTTGTTTCAGGAAATTTTGAGCTGGTCAGTTTGTTGCTGGAACGAGGGGCGGATCCTCTGATTGGTACCACGTACCGCAACGGAATTTCCTCGGGTCCGCTGGGCGAGATGAACTCTTACAGTCTGGCAGCATCACACGGACACAGGTAACTCTCACCTGACGCCTGCCATGACCTCGTTTCCCGCCACAACTGCAGGAAACTCAACCTGCATTGACGCATTCCCGTTCCTGTTTACTTGTGTTTCGTTTAAACTGCAGTAACTTAATCCATCAGATCTGATCTGAAGTGTGTAATTATTTCCAGGCAAAAAGTGTGTGTGTGTGTCTTCACTATCATAACTTCATTACTCCTCATTCCTGAACTGTATGGATGAATGGATTCTTACTCGTTCAGGCTCACCTATGCCCGGCAGCCCATAATTGAGCTCATTGAAATTCACAGAGCATGAGTTTGAATGAGAATCCAGCGTTTTGGACGGCCAACTCGCCCACCTCTGGCGATGGAAGCGTGAGGCAGATCTGAATGTTTTGTGGAACTGGAGAGATGTTTACAGTTCCTTGTGATTTGTTGCTTATGCATATTAGAGCGATCATTCACAGCGGCGCTACTTTTAATGAAGTAAAATGACTCCACCGCGACGCGCCGGCCTCAGAGCGCGCGGCGCAGTAGACGAGAAAAAACATCTGAACGCATTGATGAATGGAAGTCATAAACGCAAAGATGCCAAAATTCTCAGGTGTTCTGTTTTTAAATAATATTTGCTCATGGGAACTTATAGAAAGGTGATACAGGTAACAGATAATCACTGCGGCTACGCAAAATCTTCATCCTCATGATGAAGTCAGATTGCGACAGCCGAGGTTTTGCACAAAAAACTTTAAAGAAAAAGTTTAGCCAAAATGGGACATTCCCTCATTATTTACATTCACTCGTGTTGTTTAAACCTCTAAGCTGAAAATCAATTTCCATCCACGTTTAGACTTAACAAACGGTTGATGAAGGCGTGTGCTATATAATAATATTAACATTTATAAAAAAATAATGACCAAATGAAGTCTGGGTGGCTCTTTCCCGAAAATTATCTAAGAGAACCTGTTGTGTTCCTGCAGGAACGTGTTCCGGAAGCTTCTGTCCCAGGTGGAAAAGGACAAAGCAGACGTGTTGTCCCTGGAGGAGATCCTGGCTGAGGGTTCAGAGGCTGTAGAGAGAAGAGCTGCACACTCAGAGGCCACCCTCCGGACAGGCAAGGCCAAACTAAGGGCCCTCCGCGAGGCCATGTACCACAGTGCCGAGCACGGCCATGTGGACATTACCATAGACATCCGCAGCCTGGGTTAGTAAAACACTGCACGCTTCCCACAGTCAGATCTCTACAGCGTGACTTACTTCTGTCATGCAGACATTAATCTCAGCCTCAGATGACACGGCAACGGTCCCTTCGCTGATTGGCTGACGTATGTTCACACACGATGCAGGTGCCGGATAGTCGCAATCTGATTGGCCGGTTTAATGGAACATATACGCACATAGTTTTTTTTTTTATCAGTCTGCCTGGTAACTAAGTTTTGACTGGAAGGTACTAAGTTGAGAAAGTAAATTCTACTGAGGGAAACTAGTCAAGGTGTGTCAGGTTTGGCATTAAAATGGCATCAGGTCTGAATTAAAAGATACAGAACTAGTTTAGATTAGGGAATTTAGTTGCCTAGATACCCAAGAATAGAATATTTTCTGATTTGTTTTCTGTCTGTAGGAATAATACTTTCTTTCTGTCATTTTAATAAGTTTTTAATTTTATTAAAAAATGATTTAACTATTATTGAGGTAAAATCAGTGTCACTCTTAAACAGCGCATTAAAAACTAAATGAACCGCGACTGGTCGCTTTACGTGTCAATCAAACATCTCTTCCTGTCATAAGTGGGCGGTTCTTGGCTGGGATAAGCTGCAATGTGGACCAGACTTTATGCCATCGGTCTGTGCAGCGGTCACCTCATGCACCCTCTGTGCATTTAGTTTCATTACACATTTCAGAGAGAACTGACAGTTGATGGATGGGAGGGGCTTAATATTTCGAGTGGGTTTATGGGTTCAGATTGCATTCAGAAGTGTGGTATTGATTCATTGAGGAATGGTTTGTACGCAGGTGTGCCCTGGACGCTTCACACCTGGCTGGAGTCCCTGCGAACGTGTTTCGTGCAGCAGCGCCGGCCGCTGATCCAGGGTCTGTTGAAAGACTTCAGCTGCATTAAAGAAGATGAATACACAGAGGAACTGGTCACACACGGACTGCCGCTCATGTTCCAGATTCTGCGAGCCAGCAAGGTGCATCTGCCCCGAGACATTTATAATGTAGAGCTTTTATAACAATATAAATGTAAATTGTGTCATTTTTGCAATACACAAAATCTGTTAAAGAACAGACACACTTCATCTTAATAAAATGTGATATTGATTGTTTTGCAGACTTATGCAAATTAAACTATAGCCTACAGGAAATTACAAAGACCTTCTGCTCATATAATTTCCCTCTATTTTACTGGTTTCTCTGTCGCGTGTTGTACGGCCTGTGTTGCTTTGTTTTCCCTGCCAATTTACTTTTGAGATTATTTTGCAACACTTCAGAATTTAATGACCCTCATACGTTTCCCATTAATGTTATCGGCTCTCGTCAGTCATTTACTCAGAGCAAACAGGCAATCCTCATCAAACATGATGGTTTCCCTGTCATTTCAATGATAAATCCTTTAATTACACATCCGTGTCACTTTTACTGTAGGGCTAAACACGCTTTATGTTTAGCAAACAGAATATAAGGTCTGACTGCATCTCTCTTTCTCTCTGTGATATCTGCAGAATGAGGTGATTGGCCAGCAACTGGCAGTAATCTTTACTCAATGCTACGGCCCTTTTCCGATCCCCAAACTCACAGAGATAAAAAAGAAACAGACGTCTCGTCTGGGTGAGTATGTCGGCTGCAGGCCTGTGTTATTGACCTCAGCTTTGTCTCGTCATTTCTTATAAAATCAATAATTAAGCGATATCACACTTTTTTAAACATCGTATCCACGGCTGGTGTCATATCAGAAACTGTCTTCTTGTGAGATTACGCCCCTCTCTACTGTTGTTAGTATTGGGTGAGCGGGCGGACCAAAAGGGTTCTGGCCTCCTCAGTATGTGAACCAGTCAGAAGCAGGGGATTTAAAATAATTTATTTTTGGTTGACGAAAACGAATGAAAATATTCCCAACATGTCGCTAAGCAACATGGCCTACTGACTGACACAGCAATAACACACAGATCAATGAGGAAGGACAAATCAACTTGTGTTGCTCAGGGATTACAGTAAATCTAAGGACAATTGGTTAGATTCATAAATGCGTTTGCTAAGATCAGTGCACTGACCTGCCCGAGTCAATAAAGCACGCTGAGTTTAAGGGCACGCAAGGACACTTAAAGTGTCTCACATAGTTTCACTCCAAGCAGAGAGAAGATTTAAAGTGCAATAAAGACGTTTTCCATTTCAGTTCAAATTGAATTAGGACTCACAAACTTTTGGAGGGATGTTAGTGCCACCTAGACTTCAGAAGAGGTATTGTGGAGCGCAGACATAAAACTCTCTCTGGCTTTTTATGGGCAGTAGTACTAAATTTTCACAGACAAAACATGGTGCTGCTTTTGAAATAATGGGAGTTTCAGTAAGGGCTGTTATGTAATGGTAAAACATGGAGGTTAAACGCAGTGTGTGTTTTGTCCTACAGATCCACATTTCCTGAATAATAAAGAGATGTCTGACGTCACGTTCCTGGTGGAAGGAAAACCGTTCTATGCTCATAAAGTGCTGCTCTTCACTTCTTCACAGAGGTACGTGTCCTCAAACATGATTATTTAATGTGTGTGACACTGAGACACAGAGAGAGAGAGAGAGAAAGAAAGAAAGAAAGTAAGATGGGATATGATGGGATAGAGAGGGAGAGAGAAAGAGAGAGTGTGTGAGGGAGGGAGTGATGGAGAGAGAGATAAAGAGAGAGAGAGGGAGAGAAAGGGTGATGGGAGAGAGAGGGGGGGAGAGAGAGAGTGAGAGAGAGAGAGAGAGAGAGAGAGAGAGAGAATGCACATGTGCTATCCAAACGTTTGAAGACATTCAGGCCGTAACAGTCGCTCCTGGACTCCCCTATTAACGCAACTTTACCAGAAGATTCACACTGTTTCTCCTGACCTCTCTGTTCCTCAGGTTTAAGTCTCTGCTGTCTAACAGACCGGCTGCTGAGAACACCTGCATCGAGATCAGTCACGTCAAATACAGCATCTTTCAGGTTACAATCTTCTGACTTTCATTAAACATCTTCAAAGTTCAGCCAGAGTTTCAGTCAAGCTGAGCTGCTGTAATTCCATCAGCCGAGCGATTCGGCTTAACCGCAGTACGCGTCTGTGTTCTTGTGGCAGCTTTTAAGCTCCCTGTCCTGAAATGTTTTGGAGAAGTTGTGCTAACTTGTGTGTGTGTGTTACAGCTGGTTATGCAGTACCTATACTGCGGAGGTACAGAGTCACTCCACATCAGAAACACTGAAATTATGGAGGTAATAAATATTATTAATGCTTGTAGTTCCTCTTTAAACCCACCAACACACAACTGTCAACTTTACACACTTTACACACAACAGAAAGAGTGAATCCTCTTTAACTCCTGGTGTGTGAATGTAATTAAGGAGTCACTTCTAAAATTGCAAAGATCTCGTGACCATATTGCTTGTCAAGATCTGCGTTAAAACTATTTCAGTAATGATCTTGTGTACATAATATGCAAATTTAATGCAGATTAGCTTGTCATTATCGAAACGTTTCATCTGTAATTCGATTGAGAAATGAGCTTGTTGTTTCTGTTAGAAAATGAAACTTTGGGTGGTATTTTGAAGAGTGACAGCAGTATTCCCTGTAGTGTGAACTCATGACTTATTATTGATGAGTTGAGATGTGTAGACATCACGTCTAATGTGATGAATAATCGCTCTTTGATGTAGAAGAGTCACCCGAAATCACAGGAATATTAAAGAAACCGCCTGCTTTCTGTTCATATATCTTCATCATCATCAGATGAGAGCTCATAGGATCATTGCACTGCAGCGAAACTCCTCACGATGGACGTTTATGTATTTTTAATTAAGCGATTGTACTCGAGTGTCATAAAGCGTTTGATGGTTCCCTTTGTTTCAAAGCTACTGTCTGCAGCCAAGTTCTTCCAGCTCGATGCTCTTCAAAGACACTGTGAAATCATCTGCTCCAAGAACATCACCACCGACAGCTGCGTGGACATCTACAAACACGCCAAGGTACCCAAAGCTTCATAAACGTTACAGTTATTCTTTTGGGCTTTTCACACCTGACATTGTTAGTCAGGGTCATTTTTTAACCTGGGTTAATTAAATCTGGGGTTATTCAGTTGCAGTCAATAGATAAAAAATAATACTTTTGATCTATTGACTGCACTAGTCAATACTAGTAAGGTTTTGAGTCTTGGTTAACACTGTTACCTGGTTACTTGGTTAGAGTTATAGCACGCAACTGGATTGAATAGCTTGTCTGTTTAAATTCTCTGGTTATCTTTAAATAAGACTGTCTCTTTAACGCTTTTGTTTGTGTCATTGTTTGACATATAAATAGTTTCTTCCAGATGCTAAAACTAAATGCAGAGCACTAAAGTTTTGTGGCTGTGGGCTACATAAAGTGCATGAATATTTAATGAGACAAGCATCAGTTTTTGAGTGGTTGTCTGTCCCTAAACGACTCGCTGATGCACTCGCTGTAGTACCACATTATTTTAAAGCATGAAGATTTAGCAGAGCCGTTTAAAGCAGGCCTGAAACTTTAAAATGTTGCCCCACCCAGGATTAAAAGCACAACCTCAGGAAGTGTCAAAATTCTCTTTGTTAGAATGTCAAGTGTCACATTTTCATCCTGCTTTGCTTGTTTTCAGTTCCTGGGAGCTCTAGAGTTGGCAGCGTTCATCGAGGGATATTTCCTGAAGAACATGGTGCTCCTCATTGAGCTGGAGAACTTTAAACAGCTTCTGTATGAGGTTCCTGCAGAGAGTCCTGGTCCAGGGCCGTCCTATGACGTCCTCCACGACCTCGAGAGAACCCTGGCCCTGAGGATCCGCTCCATCCATCTCTCCACGTCCAAGGGCTCCATTGTCTGACACTTCTACCAAATACACGGCAGATCATCACCGTTACTCACGCCGAGAGCTTCATCACCGCGTGTCCGACAGCTGCTCGATGACATAAAACATCACCGCTCATCATCACCTGACTAATGGGAAGTATGTAGGACCACCAGATACTTTGTGATATTTCAATGTATTCCACAGGCTAACATCTTTAAAACGTTGCGGAAACGTCAGCCTGCTGAACTCGCACCATTCCAAGGGCTACGTTACGTTCTCCGTCAGCAACGTCGTGACAAGCTAATCATTAGCGCCCGGGGAACAATGGCTCTTGATGTCATCACTCGGTCATGCATGCGGCTGGATCTGCCACACAGTTAGACGGACACCTTAAACTGTCTACAGAGATGGGCGCCGTGTTACGCTCTGCGTGTAGAACTTTACTGTGGGCAGTTTTAGTCGGCGTATTTTTAGCAACACGGCCATATTAGTCTTCATTCCAATAACTTAATATTGTTAGCCTGCCCTGAATCTCTCCAAGTGAAATATTTCTCTTAAACACTTAAGCAACGATGCATGTGGTTAGAAACAACCATTTTCGTCTGGTAGGTGATGCTTACACTAAGTTTCCTAAGCCATCTGTGTTGGACAAAGTTCTTTGGCAAAAATATTCTACGTGTAGAGTTTTAAAAGCGGACGTGTTTTATAGACTTCATACACACATTTAACAACTGCAGTTTTTAGTATCTGTGTGTCATTGAACAATATTAATCCAGCTGTTTAAACCCTAGCTCCTGTTTTTGATCTCAGCGCTTTGCAATTTTAAGGAAATCGCTGGAATCGCTTCCCTTAAAACAAACGTGAAAACCAATGTCACAGAATACTTCAATTTTTTGTACAACGATGCAACGTGAATTACTCCAACAGCGGTAGCCCTGATGATTTTATTTCTGAGTTGTTTTTAGTTTAGACTCCTCACCAAAATGTCCATTGTGTTCTTGATAACAGTCCACTGGTTCTGAATCAAGCGTCTCCATTCGTTTCAGCCCACAAATTTTAACAACCCGTAAAAAAACCACCACTGTGTTTAGTACACTCAAAACTGAGCAGTCGATTCTTGCCTTGAGGGCGCATCACTAACGGTGTGTGTTAATAATCTGCATGGGTCCTCCGCAGTCTGTATGAAACGTTTGTAAAATACCACCATCAACTTTAATTCACCTGTTCTGGGAGCTCATTTTCCTTTAGTGGATGCAAAACTATTTAGTCTTTCGAAATGAACACAGGACTCGATGTTCTGTCCTTGTTGCTTGCGAGTCTGTCTGATAGTGTGTTACAAAAGACGCTTTTGCACTGGTTACTAACTTTGTGACCCAATGTACATACCCAACCTGCTGCTCTGCTTCTGTTGTGAAAATGTATAGCCAGCTGAACAACGAGCCGTTTTAGCTTTCCTGCCAAAATGCATGTTTTCCGATTTTCCTGTGTTTGTCCGTACCCTGCAGAATGTTGGGAAGTTAAAACCTACACCAGGATGTGTCATGTTTCCAGCAAAAGACTTTAAACCAGGCTAATTCTAAAGTAACATCTGATATTATATGTCAATCCTATCAAACAGCAGAATTTGAATATGACCGAAAAATTTAAGCCAAATATATTTGTTGACAATTTCGGAATATTTATCCAAACACCGAAAGCGTTTATTTGGGATTATAACGTGCTGGTATTGCTGTCCAAGTGTTATGTTTGAATTAGAGATATATATTGTATGATTTATATGTTTTGTACAGTAGAGCAATGAAATGCCTTTATTGGTTACCAACATCCTTGTGTGAAATAAAAGGTTGGTTATGTCATTACAAAATTTACAGTAAAAAATTTAAAGGAATAGTTTATTGATATGTAGCTAACTATGGAATAATATCACGATGCAAATAATTTAAAACTGTGAAGATGCGTTTATTTTAAAGAACTTAGTATAACTACTTTATTTTCCTACAAAGTACATTTATTGTGAAATCCCTGTCCGCTATTTTGTGTCACAGAGATAAAAATAAGTCATGATGTAATTGTATCGCGTCCTTGCGTTCGCTCGATGTCATCGCTTTGACAAACTGTAACACAGACAAGGATAAATTGTTTATGTAATTTGGAAGATGGGACCTGATTTATTCACAGCGCCTTTGGCAAAACCCCACCGTGATTTGCGTTCACAATGACTGCGGTTTTCTGCATTTTTAAAAGCAATACTTGGCACAAACGTTTTTGTGCTAATAAGTTCCATGCCAAGGCCAGCACTCTCCTCTGACCGTTATTAGTCATACATGGACAGAGATCCATGTAGCCTTTGAAAATAAATCACTGAGGCCTGATGTAAAGCGGAGGCCAATGCTCTGACATGTCACTGGATGTGTTAAAAACCTTGAAGACTTGCTCTGTGTTTCTTGACTTTAGCTTTTCTGCTTCAGGCTGTTAAAACGTGCTTTTAAACTCCTCAGTCTCCACTAATGACATCCTGTTAGATGACACCTGCATGGATCAGAGTCTAAAAGAGTTTGTTTGCGATTATTATTTCATTTTATTCAAACATTGTACATTGTACAAAAGATAAATAAACATCTACAGAACTCGGTGTAAATATAAGGGACGTGGAAACATTTAAACGACCTTTAAAGGGAACGAAGAATGTTATTTGTGTTAAAGTGCAGTTGTGCTATGACATGCATTTGTGTACAGCCAATAGGACTGACCAGAATCGACCACTGTGTTGGGTCTTCAATAAAATTTCTGTGATACGCTGTCAGGTCTGGACTGATTTATTGGTGCCTGAAAGGTCTCGTTTTTGACCCAAAAGCCTTAAGGAAGGACACAGAAGGTTAAAGAAGATTAAAATTGTAAGAAGGCCAAACTGAAGCGCAGGTTTGTTTGTTGTTTATTATGTTGGTGTCGAGGTGTGTTGAGCAGTTATTGCTGGAATGACAGGACTGGAGCAACAGAGTTTATTCAGTGGCTCCAGCTACTGGAGAATTTACTAGATAAACGTTAATGTTAACGCTGCAAACTTACCGTTTTATTATTGCAGAGATAAATCAGCCATTTTGTGAAACAAATGTGTTATCGTTCAGTTCTATGACCGCATATATTGTATGTTTTATATTGATTATATTTGCACAGAAATAACATGTTTATCCTATAACCTTAACCTTTAATAATGTGATTATCATACATTGATATTAAATTGTTGATCATAAGCTGATCATTTGTTTTATCACAAGCATTCGGTTGCTTAAGAAATTGAGTTCCTGCAGTTTTTTCATGAACATTTAATAAAGGAAACGAATGTAAAATGACAAATAACAGCAAAATTTCGTGCAAAAAAAGACTGCAGTAAAAGTGTGTTTGTATGTGCAATAACCCAACAGAACCGAGTCGCCCTCGTGTGGCAGCATCACGCAGTTTCATGTCTAATAGCAATGAGATAAATAATAAACATTAATATGAGGTTTTGAGGACATATTTAAACACAATTCAGCGAGCGCGCGCTGGTCGTGAACGCGCATTTCTTTTAGACTGACCCCTAGTGGTCACAGAACCCTGAGATGGTTTATGTTCCCTATGTAGGGCTCGGTGGTGCACTAGTTAGTGCGGCAAAGAAACGCTGCGTAATCGTCGTGATCGATTGGAGAACGTGACCAATAAGAGTAAGGCAAATAGAACCGTCATCTCTAATTGGTTAGATTTTGTTCACAAAGGGCGGGACGTATCAGAAAGGCCAACCACGGTCAAAGAAGGAGGGGCTTAAACCCAAAAGAGGGCGGGGCCAAATGCGTTCCAGGAAGCGCGTGTCACGCTGATAGTTCGTCAAACAAACTTCCTAATAAAGTTACATTTGTGCTGCCAGCGTTAATATCCGCCTCCATCGTTTGACAGGGACTTTGTGAAACGAGAGAAATGGGCATCCTGAACGTGAGTATCTTAAACCAAACGATCTGCTTTCTGCGCTGATGTTTGTGATGTTAAGTTCTGCACGTATCAGATCAGATGCGACGCATTTGCGTTAGACGTAAACGGTGGGTAAGTTTTTTAAGACCTCATGCACGCATGCGATCGCACTCAACTCACTAAACCTATACATTGACTCTATAGTCTCTCTATACCCGGATGCGGTTGTATAGGCGTGTCGGAGGAATATGTGAGGGTTTAAATACCAGTGAACGTGCGTTTGTCGCCATTGTGCAGCACACGCCCTTGTTTTGTGCACGAACCTGTTTGAAACGAGCGTGTTTGTGTGTTTACAGCCTCGTGCATTTGAAACATCATCGTGTTTTTCCCTGTATCCCTGCAGGTCATATTGGGCAGCATCAAAGCTTTCGTCGATTTAATCCTGAAGCTCTTCGGTTTTAAGAGCAGACCTGCCATAACCCTCGAGGATCCCAATGTGAAATATCCACTGCGTCTGGTGGACAAAGAGGTATTTAAAGCGATCCGTGTTTTATTTAACCAAGCAAACAACATAAACGTGTTTCACTAAACAAACAGGGTAGCAAACATAAACATGCACGAATAAACAAACAAACAAACA
>JBAJNP010002433.1:0-14266 GCA_036877545.1 Yasuhikotakia modesta
ATGAGACACACATAGTTCTGTGTGGAAAGTTCTGGTTACAGAATCCTTTCTTGACACACAGCCATTGTGTGGGAAGTTCTGGTTACAGAAGGCTTCCCTGAGAGTTTTGCCTTGCCACCTTTTATACACAGATGAGACAAAGAGCCATAAATGGGGTATGGGGTAAAGGTGACCAGTTTCTCGTGGCCTGAAGGGCCCCTGCTGAGATGGTGAAAGGCACACCCATACCAAGAGTAGATCTTCCACTAAGTTTTAACTCTCTAATATAATACATTCTATTATGTATTATAAATTAGACCTTTTTATTCATCACACCATGACCTTTAAAATGATACTAAACATGAATATGAAATCTTGATTATTTCACAAGTTACACATAACATGCTTAGTAAATGTTCTGTGATCAGAACCTAGCAAATGGTATGCAGAGGGGGAAGAAAGGAGATTAGAAGGTGTAAGCCTGGGGTTACCCCCTGGGTATCAACACCTGATAAACTTTGTTGTTGTTTTATGATGCGTTCTCGCAGACAAACTGGAGCCAAATGCCTTACATTAGTTTATTTACTACAGTAGCCAGATTAACAAATAAGATGGTAGCATACCAGAGGATAATGTACCAGCAAACTTGGGGAGCAACGATTTTATGATAATCTTTACAGAATTTTTTTTAAATATACGGAACAATTGAAACTACATGTTCTGCTTCATTAGTGGAAAATTCACTGTTGTTCAACGATTCCCCTCAGGAGCTGCTGGAATGTTTTCTCCTATAAGCCAGGATGTTCAATAAACTTATCTCCAAACCAACTACATGTGCTAGACCCTATGCCAACTGATCTTCTGATAGAGCTATTACTAGCAATTGAGGAGTACTTAGAAAAGATCTCTCTCAACTGTCTGCGTTTTTACTCAGGAATGAAAATTGAAACATTTTAGTCTGGGTTTACACTATATTATAGTACAGGAACTGCTCTGGTCAAAATGGCTCCCTCTGCCGGTCGACAGCAGGATCCATCCCCGGAATACTAGCGGACTACATTTCCCATGGCCCCGTACCTGGGCCATACCTATTCCAGGTGGTGGCCATCTTAGTCATTATTTACTGTTTAAAAGGACGCCACCAAGAGACAATCGTTGCGAAGTCTAGCGTTACTTATGTGGCCTATTCCGAGCGTTTTCTATTGTGGTGGATTTCCTGTGTATGACCTGGAGTGTTACTTGTTGTTTGATTGTTCTCTGCCTGCCTCTTGTAAACTTTGCCTGCTTGTGGATTGCTCTGTGTTTGTTGCCTGCCCTGACCCTTGCCTGTTTACGATTTTGGATTATCTACGTTGTCCCTGTTTGATCCTGGTGACCTTATATCTGTATAACGCTTAGATTGTTGCCCTGACCCTTGCCTGTTTACAATTTTGGATTATCTACGTTGTCCCTGTTTGCTCCTGGTGACCTGATATCTGTATAACGCTTAGATTGTTAATAAACTGCTGCACATGGATCCAAGCGCTGTTGACCCTTCGTTACAGAAGACTTCGCCACCCACAGATCCAGCAGCCATGCTCCAGTTATGCTTGGAGCTGACTCGCCACACCTCGAGATTAACAGCTCAGAAACAACAACAACTAGATCAACTCAGCACTATGACGGAGAACCTGATCAAGGCAGTACAATCTCTCCATTTACCTGGAGATAACAGCACACCCTCACCAACACCATCTCTAACCACCAGCGTTCCAGTCTCTCAGGGTCCTGGTTCACAGATGGCACTGCCTGATAAATACGATGGTACTCTAGGTCACTGTTTCCTCATGCAATGTTCCTTATATCTCGAGCAGCAACCTATCATGTACTTGACTGATCAAAGTCGCATCTTCATCTGCTCGCTTCTGACAGGTAAGGCCCTGGTTTGGGCAATAGTTATCTGGTTTTCTGACCAAAGTGCTCTCCCATCCTTCTCAGTTTTCCCCCAGAAATTCTGTAAGGTCTTCCAGTACTCAGCGTTTGGAGAAGATGCAGGTGAACAGCTGTTAAAACTCTGCCAGGGTAAGAAATCTGCTGCCGAGGTCGCTCTAACCTTCCATACCCTGGCAACCCAAGATGGATGGAAAGAGAGACCCTTCAAGTTATTGTTCCGCAAGGGTTTATCCTCAGCTTTGCAGGCCGAGCTAGCTTGTCGCGATGAGGGGAGAACTCTGTATGAATACATCAACATGGCTATCTGCCTAGACAACTTGCAGAGAACTCGTCAACCTTACATCCCTACCACAAACCTATGCTCACTGAAAGAACCAAAGGTTTGTGGTACCTTCCCAAAGAGGCACAAAATCACTCTCCAAAACATTGTTCACTGCACCATGCTGGTGGAACAATCTTCCTGCCTGTATCCAAAATGCACAACTGATTTATATTGATATATATTTATATTGATTTATATTTATATTGACACACTGATTTATATTCCTCAATTGTAAGTCGCTTTGGATCAAAATGTCTGCTAAATGAATACATGTAAATGTAAACCTGAGCTAGAACCTAGCAAACCCATAGTTCACTTACCTGTGGTATGTAGCGACGAACCCATGCAAGTTATCAGAATCCGTTTGACCCACTCTGAGAGAGAACGACGTATAAAGAATCGTCTATGTGTTTACTGTAGAAAACGAGGACATATCAAAGCCAACTATCCTTGATATTCTAATTTACTCCAATTCATACTCTGATTAAACATTGCAGCACAGCCCTCACGTTCAACATGTTCAAAGTTGGAGAAATGTGAATTTCATCTGGCGATTCATCTGGAACTTTGGTGTAGTGGTGGCTCCCCTAACAAGCATGATAAAGAAAGGTACTCGCCCTTTGTCTTGGTCTTCTGCCCAACAGCCCTTTGAAGATCTCAAAACCCACTTTACAACAACTCCAATCTTCCACCACCCAGACCCTGACAAACAATTTGTGGTAGAGGTCGATGCTTTAAGAAGGAGCACATGCGCTGCTAAGTTAAAAAATAGTAGGAGCACAGTCAGAATTTTAGGGGCACAGTGAAAATTTATTAAATAGTTTTTACCTAATAAAGGGAAACGAGGAGAACTTTAAAATCAAATTGATTTTCATTTCTTTGAATACAGTAAGTATGCTAGGTTTTCTTTTACTGTAACAAGAGCTGCCTCTTTAAATAGTATATAATAATTATTTATATTTGAAACTGTATGAACATCTGTATTATTTACTTTAGCAAACACTTTTATAACTTTTAAATGTTACACAAAAATAACAATCTATAACAAAGAGAAACAGCTTTCTTACCAAGTGCATGTGAAGGTACCTAAGCCATGAGTCTGTACACCATTCTCTCCTTTAAACAAAACAATTCACTATATATGTCGTCAAAGAGTAAGTGGAACAATGCAGAATGAACTCGTTACAATGTAATATATACATACACATATACACATATGCATTTTAACCTTGATTGAGAGTGAGAGACAAATCAAAAATATATATTGTCTTGTTTGTTTTAAACGTCGGGCTATTCGAGCACTTAATACTGATAGATAGCTACTGCTGCTGGAAACAGAGCATTATGTTTTGTGCACGCGCATAAACGCAAGACGCGGTTATCCGAATGGCAGTTTAGAAAACACAGTTGCGTTTATGAAACATAATAAATGTACTTTTTCACTCTCATGGTTGTTTTTTGAGACACAAAGTCACTGACAAGCAAGCGAGAAACAGACAGACCAACATACGATCATGTCCAGCTAGGTTAGCGAGACAGACTGACAATCACATCAACTTTGCAGCAGCTGATGCAGCTGATCAACTGATGCAGCAGCTGGCATCAAACTTAGAGACAAGATAAGGCGTTTACGTGATTGCTGTTCTCGCATTTCACTCTCATTGTGTTTTCATGTCCGGGTGGATAATTCCGCTTCATGTTGTCATCAAACTTATGTACGCGGTAAGGTGGAAACATTGACCGGTGCGCTGACACCGCTTTCATCATTTGCGGAGCCTTACGCACCTTGCGTAGTAAGCGCATAGGGCAAATCGGTACTGTGTTTATTGTAGATCATTGTGATAAATGATCTGTTCAAATGTATAAAGTGATCTGTATATGTCTTGCACTTTAAATGTGTTGGGCTCTTTAAGAGTGTGCCCTCCCTCTCTGGGCGTACGTATCAAAACGAGACGTACAAGCATTGGATTACAATGTGAGGTGTCGTGTTGGTGGCAGCAGCCTTGTTAATAAATACCACGTTCATATGTGGATTTGGTGGTTGTAATTCCTGAAGCATACAACATTTGTCTTATTTTTTAATGTGGCGCGTAGACGCACTTTGAAAAAAAATTCGCACACGTGCGACTAAATACATTTTCCAGTTCACACACATCTATTTTTAGTCGCAAATGGGAGTAAAATGGTCGCACTGTCAAGCCCTGATATTTTTTCAAATGTTTAGCCTAAAGGACACTCACAATTCCTTTGGCTGTAGCAGCAGTACAAGGACAGTAATCCACAAGAGCACCTTAAAACACGGAGCTTAATGATGAGTCAGCTTCATCAAACCTGTGACAGTGCCATCTACTGCTCTGGAAGTGATAATGTGGGTTTGGAATGATTCATAACATTTTTTATCATTGTAACGAGTAACAATGCAGCACATAAAAAATGTATTGAAATAAAAGTATTAAACTCATCGAAAATATGTACTGAAGGAAAAGTGGAAGTAGGAGAAAAAAAGAATACTCCAGTAGAGTACAGATACAGCCTTTTAGTACTTAAGTACAGTAGTGAAGTAGTTCTACTATCTCTGGGTATAACAGCTACACAACAACTGCTTAACAATAAGTTCTGGTGGCCTAATATGAACAAGGATGTGATTGCCTTTGTAAAGAACTGCTCTACACGTAACATCAGCAAAGTTCCCCATACTCCACCCGCAGGCCTGTTACAACCTCTCCCCATACCAAATCGCCCCTGGTCCCATATAGCTGTGGACTTTGTCACTGATTTACCCGAATCCCAGGGAAATACTGTAATTCTGACTGTTGTTGACAGGTTCTCTAAAGGGTGTCGCTGTATACCTCTCCCCAAGTTCCCAACTGCAATGGAAACTGCTGAAACACTATGTAATGTGGTATTCAGGTACCAGAGGATATTATCTCAGACAGGGGTCCTCACAGTTCACATCTCACGTTTAGTCAGCCTTCTGTAAATTACTAAACATAAACGTCAGTTTCTCAAGAATATTGAGAAGATGATGAAAGACCTTTTTGAGGCAGGCACGGTTGCAGGAGCGGAAAACATCATTGGAAATTTCTCACGTGATAAGTTCACGGCTTAATCTCAGCACTGTTACTTCCCCAATGCCGTCTATCTCTGTGTGCAGGGCCAGCACACGACAAGGCCTCATGAACTTCACCCCGGCGCCCGAACATTACCAGCCGAAAGCGCGGTCCAGGACCCAGGCAAACTCCAACCCGCTAATGCCACCAATTCCCATGCCTGCTGCCACAAAGCGCTCCATTCCTAAGAGAGTAGCCGGCGCTGTGATAATCGGAGATTCCATCGTCTGCCATGTTCGTGCTACATTTAGACATTACATTTTACATTTAGTCATATAGCAGACGCTTTTATCCAAAGCGACTTACAAGTGAGGAATATATCAGCGAGTCAACATAAAGAGGCAAATAGACACTGGAAGTGCTCAAAATACAAGTTTTGGAGATTGCTCAGAATAATATAAGCCACAGTAGAAAGGGATTAAATGAAATAGGGTAGGAAAGAGAGAGAGATTTTTTTAAAACATAAGATGAGGTTAGGTGCTCACGAAAGAGATGGGTTTTCAGCTGTCTTTTAAAGATTGACAAAGATTCTGCTTTCCGGATACAGGCAGGGAGATCGTTCCATCAGCATGGTGCTGTGAACGAAAATGTTTTGGAGAGTGATTTTGTGCCTCTCTGTAATGGTACCACAAGCCTTCGCTCCTTCAGTGAGCCTAGGTTTCTGGTAGGCATGTAGCCACGTAAGATTGAGTGTAGGTAGGGTGGTGCTGAGCCTGTGAAGGATCTGTAGGCAAGCGTCAGCACCTTGAATTTGATGTGAGCAGTGGTAGTCAGAAGTGGTAGCCAGTGTAGCGAGATGAAGAGGGGTGTGACGTGGGCCCTTTTGGGTTCGTTAAAGATAAGATGAGCTGCAGCATTCTGAATCATTTGTAGAGGATTTATTGAGCATGTTGGCAGTCCAGCCAGAAGAGCATTGCAGTAGTCGAGTTTAGAAATGACCAGTGTCTGGATGAGGAGTTGTGTTGCACGCTCTGTCAGAAAGGGCCTGATTTTCCTGATGTTGTACAGGGCAAATCTGCATGACCAAGCTATCTTCACAATGTGGTCTTTGACTTTGGTAAGTTGGTCATCGAAGATTACTCCTAGATTTCTGGCCGAGTTTGATGGGGTGATTGCCGATGTACCTAATTGGACAGTGATATCGTGCTACCTGTGATAAAGGTAAGGTGCGCACTTACTGCTTTCCTGGCATGCGTGCTTGATATTGCAGCACAGGTACCCGTGATTCTGAAGGAGAATGATAGAACCGGAGCTCTTTGCTCTGCACGCGGGGGTAAACGACACCAGGATGAGGCAGTCCGAAATTCTAAAAAAGGATTTCAGGAGCCTACTCGACTCTGTTCGCTGTGCATCGCCCTCAGCGAAGATTGCCATATCTGGACCTCTTCCCAACTACAGACGTGGTAACAAAAGGTTCAGTAGACTTCTGGCATTAAATAATTGGTTAAGATCGTGGTGTATTGAACAGAAACTGTTTTTTATAAATAACTGGGATCTTTTTTGGGAGCGACTGAGGCTATACCATCTGGACGGCCTGCATCCCAGCCGAGTGGGAGTGTTGCTAATGTCAGACAACATTTCCAGTAACATTTGTACAGACTGACACGTAAGTCCAACTTTTCCTCTTAGCTGCTGCTGTTCTGAAAAACTATTAAATAATGATATAGTTCCCCGGTTAAAGAAGAATAATAAACCTAGAGCAATCAACCGGCAAAATCTTATTTTTATCGGTGTAGATAACAACTTAAACAAAAAAACAAAAGAAAACAAATAACACATTTAACAAACACAAAGAGATAGAGAAACAAAGAAAACAATCATCTGCTAAAGAAAACAATTATCTGCTAAAGCTTGGCCTTCTTAACATAAGGGCACTTTCAGCAAAAGGAGGTTATTGTAAATTAAATGATTTCAGACCATAGTTTTGACTTTTTGTGCCTAATGGAAACATGGTTAAAGCCAGATGACTTTGATGACTTTGTAATCATGGAGGGGGGAGGATATGTGGTGGATGCTTGCATCATGTACTGTTGTGGTTGTAACATAGGTTGTGTTAGCTTGTTTTATTGGAGATTTAAAATTCAGAGAAAGGGAGATAAATTTACGCTCTCATTAATGAGAATGATACAGGCACAGATGTCTGCGGTCACGTTGAGACTTTTAATCAGAGCTAATTATTGTGGTTTCATTCATTTTCCTAAACTATATTTTATATGTATAAGAACTATAAGTGATGCAATACCAAAATAAAGCGACGTAATGACTAGATAAATTTTTAAAACTGTTTGGCATATAACTGAAACACACATTTAAATAGTGAATAACCAGTGTTTTGGAGACATTTACCTTAGATAACATGTTGCTTGACGAGGATGTCTTGTGATTTTTAATCTTGAGATTGAATGAGAAGAAATGCTGCTACAAAATATTGCTACAAAATATAATTCACTGTAAATCTCTTTGGATTAAAGTGTCTGACAAATGAATATGTTTGTTCTTTAAATGATGCAGGCAAATGAGATTATCAGTGGTTACAAATGTGAGTTACTCAATTTTTAAATGTATTTTAAGTGCATTTTTACTGCTGGAAGCCTGCGTTCATGTTCAGAGACTTGTCATTGCATGGTGGAATTAATGTCATGTCCTTGGTCTCATCAGCCCAAATTTGTTATCTTTCTAAATTGTCTGCATGTTTTGTTGTGTTTGAGCACTTGGCTTTGTTTTAACAGCTTGCCGTGTGCTCAGCTGTCATTGTTGTGTCTTCCCCATCCTCTTGTCAATTCTTCTCCCTCCTGGTTTTGCCCACTGCCACCACCCTGTTTGGTCTTTCTTTTTCTGCTGCCGTGTTGAGCCACATTACTAATCTTTTGGACTATTTTCTTTCTCTTTGTTGATTTTTCTCCAGCTATTTGCTAGTTTGTTCATTTTACAGTCTGTTAATAAACTTTACTAACCTGTAAATCTCTAACTCCTTAATCTCCACCTGTTTTTTCTTAGGTCATTGGCAGGTGTTCTTATTAGAAGTGTCCCTGGTTTTGGTTTAATTAATACATCCTAACAATCTGTCACACCTGGACAGCAGAGGGAGCCCAAGCCCCGTGACTGTCTGTTTGCTTCCTCTGTGGTAACTTCTAAAACAGCTACCCAGCAAACAGGAAGTCGCAATGTATTCCCTTGTGTTCTCTTGTGTTTTGGCTCTTTGTGGTTTTGACCTTGGACTGTTTATTGTATTTGATGTTTGCTGCCTGCCTCGACCCCTGTTTGCTGCCTGCATCGACCCCTGTTTTGTGTATTGGATTACTGAGTATTGGATTGTCTACATTGTTCCCTGCCTGCCTGTTTTTGAACCCTGCCTGTCTGGACTATGCCTCGTTTGAATAAAAAGACCAAAACCCAGCACATGGATCTGCCTCCCATCTCTCTGTACACCCCCTTCGTGACAGAATACATTGCCACCCCAGGATCCAGTGGGTTTTCTGGAGACCCCTTCTGACAGCTGTGTCAGCTGCAACAAGAGGGTAGGTCAATGGAGACATATGTTCAAAGATTCTGTTCCCTGAGCTCTCGTTTGTCGTTCCACAATGAAAAGTTTTTAATAGACGTTTTTTGTCATGGGCTATCTGAGCAGTTTAAATCTTGTGTGAGCCCTGAGTGCCCACGGATTTCACTAGCTTTCATAATTGACTATGCGCTGCTGTTAAGTGGTTCAGCTTATGCTGTGGGTTATGCAGAAGAGTCACAGCCCAAGATGGCCACTGCTACAGAGGTTGCACATGACAAGATGGCCGCCGCCACAGAGGTTGCACATGACAAGATGGCCACCCATCCCGAGAGTCAGCACCCGTTATGGCCGCCCTCCCTGAGTCAGCACCCGACACGTCACAGAGGTTGCGCATGACAAGATGCGCACCTTCTCCGCCCTGATGGGCTCTCAAGTCTCCTTCCCCACTGACCAGCGGCGTATGGAGGGTGTTGCATTTGCCTGTGATTGGCCTGCACTGTGGTTCTAAGGACCGTCCTCTGCAGGTGAATACGAGTTGTGTTCCAGGTCTCCTCACTTCTCCTTATCCAGGCATTGATGGCTGGCAGTTCTGAAGGCTCTCCTGACCAGGGAAACAGATGTGGCTGGTAGCCCAAGATGCATTGGAATGGGATGAGATTTGTTGCAGGTATTCTCAGTGAGTTTTGAGCATACTCTGCCCATAGGAGGAATCGACTCCAGTCCTCGTGGTTAGAGCTGCAGTAGGTTTGGAGGAATCTTGTAAGCTCCTGATTGAGGTGTTCCACCCGGCAGTTGAATTGTGGGTGATATCCTGAGGAAAGACTCGTATTAATATTCACTTCACACAGCTTTTCTGCAGTCTTGAAAGCAGTAGGCAACTTGGGTAGTGGGACGAGGCGACAACCTTTAGAGAAACAATCAACAACAGTAAGTATTGTGGTATTGCCTTGTGACATGGAAAGATCAGTGACAAAATCAACAGCTATGTGGGACCAGGGTCGATTGGGTATAGGCAAGGGTTGCAGAACACCGGCTGCAGTGTGGTGAGGGATTTTGAAGTATTGCAGGTTGCACAAGGTTTTCACAAATTGAATGGTGTCTTTCAGCATTTTTGGCCACCAGAAATGGTCAGAGAGGATTTGGTGAGTGGCTCTGATGCCTGGATAACCAGAACTGAGTGTAGTATGTACCTGATTCAATACTCTGGAGCAAAGACTTTGGAGCAAAGAGGCAAATAGGTAAGGTGTTCAGGACATTTGGGTGGAGCTGGTTCCTCATGACGATATCCCACTGTATGGGTGAGACCACAATGTTAAAGGGAAGTATGAGTTTGGGTGATGGCTCTGCCTCATACATACGGGATAGTGCATCTGCCTTAGTATTTTAGGACACCTGGTTAGTGAATTGAAATTGTGTAAAGAACAGGGCCCAACGTGCTTGGTAGTGGTTTAACCTTTTGGCAGTTTTCAGGTACTCCAGATTGCAATGGTCAGTTAGCACTGTGAAGAGGTATTTGGAGCCATCCAGCCAGTCCCTTCACTCCTCAAATGCAGCTTTCATGGCTAACAGCTCTCGATTGCCTACGTTATAATTTTGCTCTGCAGAGCTTAGTTTGTGGGAGAAAAAGTGCAGGGGAAGAGTTTGGGAGGTTCTCCGTGGCAATGTGACAGTATGATACCTGTGCTTAAGGCATCCACTCCCATGGGGTATGGGTGATGGAGGATCGGTGCTGTGCTGAAGAGTCTTTTGAGCTATTGGAAGGCTTCAACGCTGGTGTGGCAGCGTTGGACCAGACCAGACAGAAGGTGGGTTAATGTTACCTCCAGTCAGGTGTAGCGCCTGAAGGGCCTTCACTAATTCCTCTGTAAGTGCTGAAAGGCGCTCGATTTGTTGTTGCTGTGACTCGAGTTGCATCGACTGGATATTCAGCTCCGAGCTCAGCTGAAACATGGCTGCTGGATCCTGCTGGTGGCGAAGTCTTCTGTAATGAGGACTGTAACGGTGGTGGCCGCCCAATCTCCAAAGAGGAAAAAGGGAAGATATATAGATATAGATATATATAAGACTTATATAAGGCTTTTGTCATTGATTGAAACACTCCACCCCTTCCGATTCATGAAAGGTAAAAGTGAAAATAAATGTCGTGGCATAAGGTCTCTGCACTGCACTGCACTGCCACACTCTCCCCCCCTGGAAAATTAAAGCAACCCAAGGTAGGTTTAACAAAAAAAAAAATCTCCCCCTCCTCGTCTTCATCAGAAGAGTTTTGGAAAATTTTGTGTAAGTTTTCTTTTTCTTGGATTGCTAACTCTTCTGCAGTGGGATAACATTTTTAGATTGCAGACGTGCGGTACGGATGTTTTCTGTCTCTTCAAGGACTATTTTGCAGTTCAATGGACCTAGTTGCTGCAGAACACGATAAGGGCCCTTCCACTTGGAAGCTAATTTTGCACTGAAATTGTGCACAGGATTGTGGAAAGTTTCGTAACCAGACTCTGTCTTTTTCTTTAAATGTTACTTCTCTCCTGGTCTTGTTGTAATTCCTTAATTGCCTTTTCTTTGCTTTTTGACTGTTTTCTTTTGCTTGCAGTTGTAATTGGTTGAGGTGGTGAACTACATCATAAGCAGCAACATCCACACCGGATGTTGCTGCTTATGATGTAAGCAGAGTGTTATCCTGCAGGATTTTATCCATTGGACCTTGGAGCTTTCGGCCAAGCTGGAGTTCTGCTGGTGATAGTCCAGTGGTTTCCTGTGTTGCTGAGTTTAATGCAAAATGGAATTCAGGTAAGTAGTGGTCCCATTTTTTAATCATTGTCTTCTACATATGCTGTCATCATGTTTTTCAGGTTGCGGTTGACTCTTTCAGTGAGGTTGGTTTGCGGATGGTATGCTTCTGGTATCGATAGATATGCAGGAGGGGGAACAGATGTCATCAGTGAGAAAGTTGGTTTGGAGTATTTGCGTAATGAGCCAATAATGGGTGGCCTGCTTGCATCTCCTGGTTGAAATGGATATTCATCTGTGGGTGCAATTTTGAATGAGTATTTTTGGTCAGTGACATTAATCTGTAAACCACTGAAAAAGATAAAGTCCAATACCAGGACCACAGCATAGGCTAGAGCTTGGGAGGAAAGGACAACAGCAGGCATGGGAAATGATTAATCATGCAGTTGCATGGTAGTATTCAACCATCCTAAAGGAATCTCTGCTTTTCCGTTTGCCATATAGAGAGGACCATGGAACCATGGTTGGAGTTGGTCTGGAGATGTAATCTGCCTCATAAGTGTCTCATGGATGAGTGTGAAGCTGGCACCGGTGTCCAAAATGGCCTTACCTGACCAAGTATTAATGTGGATGGGGCAACTAGTTGTTGAGGTACTGCTACCTGTTCATTGGTGCTTGTAGAAGAGAGTTTCTGTGTGTCTTGTTGTAATTTATGCAGTCTTGTTGCTGCAACAGTTGTTAGAAGGTTGACCACTCGATTTATAAGGATGCTTGCCACCGGATGGGTACCATAAACCAGAAGTCTGAGGTGTCTGTGGAGAGTTGTAATGTGGACACTCACCAGGTGGGTGCTGTCCTCTACATCGCCAACACTGAACGGGGATTTTCTCAGAAGGTTGACTTGCAGTTGGTCTTTGCAATGTGGCTGTATGTGGATGCTTGGAACCTATTCGACTTTCATATCGAAGCTGTTGTTCATAATCTTTTTCCAGTTGATGACCTAGTTTCACCAATTCCTCCACGGTGTTTACTTTGCTTCGCAACTGGCTGGCAAGGTACGGCTTGATATTCTTTAAAATCAATTTTCACGATTTCACCCTCAGTTAGATCCATCTTCCATCTTTTAAAGAGAGCTCTGTAGGAGAATGCAAAGTCTCGTATCGATTCTGTGTCTCCCTGACGTCTAATACGAACACGTTCAGCCAACTCGTCCTCGTAATCCTCGGACAGGAAAGCAGATACAAATGCAGCCTCAAATTCATCCCAAGTTTTTATATTGAACCGCCTGACTTCCCACCAGTCTCGTGCTGTTCCATGTAACACAGTACGGAAAGTCTGCATCCGTTAGGGGATGTAGGGTCAAAAAATCCTGACAGTTAAATACAATAGAGGGTCTGCATCATCTGAAGGTCTTCCGAAAGTAAGAATAGTTAATTTTATGTGATGACTTTTAACCACAGATGTTGGAAGAGGAGGAAGAAGCTGTAGGAGTCACTGGAGCAGAATTGGATGGAAGGGAATGAGCCTTGGTGGTGCTAGGAATGGGAGGTGGTACCAGAAAACTTAACTTTCATTGTTCCTTACTTTCCTTCTTGACACTTTGAAATCATTTCTTCACTTTATCCTTCAGTTCTTGCAAACTGCTGGCAAATTTGTCAGTTTGAGTAACACACTGTTTGAGTTCTGAAGTTATGTGATTGTGGCTTGTTTGGAATGCTTGTTGAACAGCTTTGATGTCCTGCTGAACCTCAGACTGGAGCTGGTCGATCATGAAATGAAATTCTGACACCATGGTAGATTGCACCTTTTGAAATTCATCTGTGATCATCTGTTTCATAGCTTTGGTCAGTTTGTCTAACTCAAATTCCTCTTGTTGTTTAGGGGCAGAAAGCAAGGTGAAAATTTGACTCTTGCTGTCCTCAACTTTTGCTGCAAGGTGATCTGACTTGTGTGAAATGATAAAGTCGCTTTCACTTCCTGGGTAAGTTCACTCACTATTTTCTCCTGTTCTCCTGTAAATTGTTCCATTTCCCTTCTAGGAGTAGGTAAAATATTGGGCAAGTCGTGCAAGTGTCTCCTTCTGTTGACGTGCGGAGCTGCATGTTGTCCACTTTTGGTGCCCAGGTGAGAGTTTGCACAGGAGTGCTGCCATGAAAGTAAGCCGGAAGGGGTGGAGATTGTGGAGGTAGCAGAGGTTGCTGTCCATGTGGCCACACTGGAGTTGAGATATCTGGTGGAGGCTCCATTTCTACAAAAGTAGATGGAGGAGTAGCCGCCATTTTGTTGTGTGTGTACGAGTACAAAAGTGTTGAACAGAAATCAGTAAAATGTGTAACTGTCAATCAGCAATTGTGTTTGTGCCAGTATTTTCTTACACCACAGTTTAACAACAACTCAAAAAAAACCCCACAGTTTTACAAATTAATAAAACACCATCATTATCTAATACCAGCAAATAGAATAGATCAACCAATATGCAATAAATCTTGTACTTATCACACACAAACAAAACCTTTTCAATTCTTATATAATAAACAGGGTCACAAAAAAAACTTCAGTTTCCAATCAGAGTTCAAGTTTTTTTCCGAGTTCAAGTCCCTGTTCGGGCGCCAATCTGTAACGGTGGTGGCCGCCCAATCTCCAAAGAGGAAAAAGGGAAAAGGAAAAAAAAACAGCAGGTTTAATTATTTCTCT
>JBAJNP010002433.1:21737-48226 GCA_036877545.1 Yasuhikotakia modesta
TGAGTAATGAACCAGGCTGGGAGTTTTTAAAAGCCTCAGGAATCTTTTGCAGGTGTTTAGAGTTAATTAGTTAATTCAGATGATTAGGTTAATAGCTCGTTTACAGAACCTTTTCATGATATGCTAATTTTTTGAGATAGGAATTTTGGGTTTTCATGAGCTGTATGCCAAAATCATCAATATTAAAACAATAAAAGGCTTGAACTACTTCAGTTGTGTGTAATGAATCTAAAATATATGAAAGTCTAATGTTTATCAGTACATTACAGAAGTAAATAAACATTTACCAGACACTTTTCTCCAAAGCTACTTACTTTTTTCTTATCAGGACTTCCCCTGGGATCAAACCCACAACCTCTGTGGTGTTAGCACAATGCTCTACCAGTGAACTGACATGACTTGTGTGGTATAATTATTGATATGTGTTTTTACTACTGCAACTTAATAAAAGTAGTCTATGAAGATAGTAACTGTAAGTGTTGAATGTGGTTTTCATTGCAGATAAAAGGATTAGGATGTTATTTTTTTCATTAATCACAGTAATCACATGCAGGTAAAGAAGGATGAACCCACAAATAGTATCATTCAGAATGCATGATGATCACATTACATTTAAAGTGTTTAATGATGTTGGACTGACATTTGAGTTATTCCATTAAAAATAATTATCTAGGTTATGCAGCTGAATATAGTAAAGGGTCAGAATGAAAAAGACCAAAATAAACCTATGCACAAAACCTAAATAAACAAATAACAATAAAGTGATTACAGTAAAAAATAATTGCAATCTTTTAATAAACATGATTTAGGAGATGAAGATGACATGAAAAGTTTTTTATGTGGAAAGTCTGCATATGAGTATCAGTGGGACTGAAGCTGTCAAAATAAACCAGAAACACGTCATTGTTGTCATGCGTTGAATTTGGCCAATTGTGAAGCAGCTGCGTCATCATCAGCGCTCCTGCAGTCGCTCTGAATAAGCTGCGCTGGCTGAGTCTGCCGACTGCTCTCGAGACGCTCTCGCAGTGCTTTGATCGCACACTTGACAGCCATGTGCCGTTGGCACTGGTTCAAGTCGGACACAATTTCAAACCGGCATGCACTGCTTCAAGTCAACTGCCGATCGGTCTGTGCAGTGCTGCATGAAGTTGAATGCACATAGAAACTTCTCCCTTTTTTGTACAGAAATTTGGACAATTGCACAGAGACAATAGGACTTTGGACCTGCGAACCCTGTACCAATATGGCGGCGGTATTGACGCATGATCAGGGGGTGGATGCAACATCCTAGTGTATATATCTATGGAACGCACCTACTGTTAGCGTAAGAATCACGTGACTGATGACAAACGAGGCTTCGGATTCTGTGGGACACGTGATCGTTTTGTTTTGAGTATCCTTTCACTTAAATAAGGTTCGAACCTTACATCAATTTTTGGGTTTTGAGCTTCTTTTTTTGAATAACCAATAAAAGTTATGTTTGTCATTTTCCCCATACTGTGCTGTTGCAGTGTACATGTAACTCCCAGTTCCACAAGCACTCTTGCACTCAGTTTCAGTAGATATGTTTACTTTTAATTTTATATTTGATTAATTCTATGTATTTTTTAGTAACTCTCAACTCTCAACTCTCTTTTTATGTAACTCTCAATTCGTAATATCCCCATGCAAACACACACTTTTATGTTCATTAAGACAGTGAAGTTTTTTAAAAATATTTATTTCATACATAAGGATTCCAGGATACTCCGGCTCAGGATTAATTGATTGTCATAAATTTCTTTGCACAGCAGGTGTCACTAGTGAGAACAATTCAATGAGGCTTCGAGTAATGAACCTTTTTGTGAACCTTTGGGCTGGAAAGCCCCATTGGTTCATGAAGCTTCATTTTGCCATCATAAAATGAAGCTTCCAAATGGGAGGTTTGTAAAAATGTCTGATGTAAAATAAGTAGAGCAAAGTAATAATCCGCAGCTAAGTGTTGTGGAATCCAGTTAAAATAAACCATAGCCATGCAATCATGGCCATTTCTTTTGTTGGGAGATGATGAAAGGTTTGTGCAGCTTGTGCAGCCGGGGAGAGCAGCTCACCAGTGAATGCGAGTTGTCATTTTGTCTTGAACTTCACAACATCATGTTGTGGCCAGTCTGCAGTCCTCAAAAACTCAGTAAGTAATAATTTGAAGAAAACGTCTCAGAATCAGTTGTCCAGGTCACAGAAGAACAATATTTTATTGCCAGCAATAAGAGACAGCTTCACATCAGCTCCACATCCAAGACCATCATCATCTAAGACAAACAGAGTAACTCAATCTTTTATATGTTTTTCTTATTGGGCTGGCTTATAATGAGTCACCCTACACCTTTGCTTGTAACTCCTCCCATGCGGTTTCAACCTAATTAGTCCCCGGCATAGGTCTCGCCCAATACAACACTTATCATGCCCTTATCCATCTGTCATGGTGTCCAGGTGCACCATTTTAATTAGAATCATACATGTGCATTATCTAATCAGCAGTACATCCATGTGCATTTTCTCTCCAGTAGTCACTGCCGCAATAACATTAGCGGGGGTGGGGCCGTTTGGGGGGCGGGTCTATGTAAACCATGTTTTGTGTTATGTTTCATTTTCGAGAGGAGGGGGTAAGTGAGAGGCTAGTGACGTAAGAAGTCGCAGCTTTCCAGCCTGAGCCATTTTCAGGCACTCATTTTTAAACATAAATTTATATTCTTTGGAGTGGTTCAAAATGTCTGGAACTTTTCCTTTGTTCTTTTAGGCGGGTAAACTGCCATTTTCCGTCAAGACTCGATGATTTTGACTCTAGGTTTTCTTTAAAGTAGAATGACAGAGGGCCAGGCTCATAAAATTACTGTAATGTAGTTACCTGCTGTCAGAGTGCACAGCTATATTTGATGTACTGGAAAATTTAATTGAATACTTCACTCAATTTTCTGGTGCTTTATTATTTCTGTATTTTTTTTATCAAAAAACGTTCAAAACAACACTTTGAGGCCACAACAAAAAAAATAAGCCCAAAAAATTCTGTACCTTTCATATTTTGTTTCAATTGGAGTGGGATGCAATGTGGGATCAGACATTCTCGCCTTTCAAGAGACTGCGCAATGTCCCCTCTGGTTCTCTCTAGTTCACCCAGCTCCTCTGGAATTGGATGCCATGGTTTAGATGTGGCCGAGGCTCCATCTGTACGTGTTCCCTCCGATTGCCCTGTTCCCAGGAGTTCTAGAAAGAATTCGCCGGGAGGCGGTATCTGTGCTTTTAGTAGCCCCATACTGGTGAATTCTCAGATCTCATAACTCTCCTAGATGGCTCTCCTTGGAGGATGCCTTCTATCTCAGGCAGGGGGCACCATCATTCACCCTCGCCCAGAGCTCAACTCGTAGCCTCTGGTCCATCAAATGTGGTTGTGTAGACTATCCTACAATCTAGACCTCCTTCTTTGAGAAAACTGTATGCCCTGAAGTGGAAACACTTCACTTCCTGCTGTAGAGGCCACCATTTTGACCCAGTTGACTACTCTGTTTGTGCAGTACTAGAATTCTTATAGACAATACTTTGTATTGTTACCTTTTTGTTATTGTTTATTGCCTATCCTGACCTCTTGCCTCTTTCACTGTTTATTGAGTGTTTGGTGCCTGACTTGACCTCTGGCCTTTCTTGATCATAATTCCTATTCAACCTGTTCATGGTATTGTTTATATGAAAGATTTATATCTTCACTCCTTGGTGTCAGAGAATAAAAAGAAGAGTGGGAGTTAGCATAAAGAATACACTGAAGCCAACTTTTGTGGTGCAGAAAGTCAATGTAAAACAGCATTTATTGACCATTTTGCTTCTAATGTGACATATCTCCTAGAGTGTAACTAGAAGTGTGACTTGTTATTAAGCTAATCAACATGTAAGTAGCTAATCAGTTAACAATGAGAGCAGTTTTTATTCTGTCATCCGACTGACAGACTTAGCTCCAGCCTTTTTCCTTTATTTTGCAAACAATGCAGATGTGTGAAAACCTGTACAGCATTAGCTACACCTCATCTACAAGAAGCACTGCACACAACAAAATGTATAACACCTACAAAGCACCATAAATAGACTCTTACACTGTATTATAAACTTATACTGATTTAAAGATTTCATCTAAGTGCTAAAACATTTGTCTTTTCTTTTGTCATTTATATGTCCAATTTTCAGGTTAATGGTCACATGGTATCGGTGTAGGTGGATATTTACCTGTTGAATTTCCTGTTTGAAGTTACGTGTGAAGAGGGGATGAGTGGCGTGAAAGGCTCACTTTTCTGTTGACCGTGCCTCAGTGTTTTCAGGATTTTTTGACTTGAGTGTTTTGCCTGCTGTCTGCATTAGATTCGAAGTGTCACATGTCAATAAACGGAATGCGTCACTGATTTATTCATGCTGCCTAGCCTCTCAGCAACTACAGGCTGTCACTAGAGCTGTAATAATAAGTTAACTAGCACAGAAAAGACAGTTAACTAGACCAAGAGAAGTTCACCTGTAACCATACCTCATAAACCGTGTAAGTCAACTAGCACTGGCACGGTTTATGAGGTATGGTTACAGGTTGTCACTAATTCGGCCCTGTGGCTTCATCTACTGGTCATCAGTGTAAGCCATCCCTGGATTTCTATTAAAATACTGTTTTTAAATGTGACCTAGAGGTAAAATAGTTATATGGTTGTCTTGTTAGAAACGTATCTGTGACAGAACTACCATGCAGCAGCAAGCACGGCAACTTAATGTTACATAATGTTTCATAACATAATGTTTGTTATGATCTGTCAGGGAACTGAGGTTACGATAGTAACCAGATATGTTCTCGTTCAAAGACGTCCATTCACATTGCGTCACCCACTGACGCTTTGGGGAGACGAGTAAAATCGTGCTGTGAGAGCAGCAACAACAGGGGGGCAGTTGTGGTCAGCGGGGGGCGGTTGTGGTCTACTGGTTAAGGAGTCGGGCTTGTAATCAGTGGTTGCTGGTTCGATTCCAGCACCGGCAGATAGCAACTGAAGTGCCCTTGAGCAAGGCACCTAACCCCCGGGTGGGGAGCATATTGGTGCATAGTTGGGGCATAGCTGCCCACTGCTCCGGGTGTGTGTGTAGCAGGTTGTGTGTGTAGCGGGGTGTGTGTGTGTTCACGACTTGCAGTGTGTGTTCACTCCTCACATGGATGGGTTAAATGCAGAGGTCACATTTGTGCAAATGCACAAATGCCCACATTTCAGTTATGGGCAACCGTAACTGACAAACACGTCATTTCACTAACAGTGAATAATCACAACCCCAGAAGTGGGGTGTGCTACCTCACAGTCGATAGGCTAAAGGCAGCCAATGAGCACTCACTGCATACAGCAAAGTATAAGAGTACTTAAGCAGAAAGTACATATAACATGGGAACCCTGGGTTGTTTGTCTTTCCCTTTTCTTCTTTCTTTACAGCATGAAATGCTACATATATATGCGGTTACATATATGCACAAGCATAACGTTAAAACACAAAACAGAGCAAGTAACAGCAAACTGCACATACTGTATAAATGAAGGTGCGGCTGTACGGCAGTCCCACAATGAACTGATCAATAAACAAGCTCAAAGTAAACACTAAGCGAGCCCATGCAAAGCCAGGGAAGAAATGTCTAGTTTGTAGAATCTGGCAAAGGTATTTTGGTATTTTTAAGACCTTTGGACCAAGCCCATGAAGAGGCTATAGCCCTTATAACAACTAGTCAGACTGTGTGATGGAGACTAGCACTGAGTTCTTGCACCATTCTGTGTTGATGTAAACACAAAAGCCACCACTGCGAGTCTTACCACACTGTGTTTTTGTCGGCACGAAACGTGTTTACCCCTTTTTAGTTTAATGGCAGTACTCTTTCGCTGAGCCGTGTGTCTGTAGTTTGTAGGAGTTGTAGGATGAACGGACGGGAGTGCTGGCTGGCTAGGGTTTGTTTTCAGCCTAGCATGGACCCCAGCCCTTTTGCAGCGCTTCTGTTTTCTTGCGCACAGCTTGCAACGCCACCGGTGTCCAACGATTCTGAGGGCTCAAGGCCTGGTCCTCGCAGCACGCCGAGATCAGTTTGACACCTGTTCTGAGCCGTCAAACTGTAAGAAAGTGGATAATGTAAGAAAAGGGATATGTAATGTAATGTAAGAAAGGCATAAATATATTTTGCAACTAAAACCTGGATTAAAAAGATTATACAAACCCAGGCGATACAAATTTGCTACAGAACGTTCAGGATATCCCCTGTGGTATCATTACAATTTGACTAGGTGTCTCCCTCGGCTCCTTGTTGATCGTAAATAGGTAATGGGTTAGTGTAATGATGACTCAGATTGGTTTAGATCCATATGCATTTTTATTAACAGAAATTGTGGTCAACAAACATCAGACAGGTATATAAGGGGTAAGGCAAAACCAGGAACGGGTCAGGGCAGGTGGCAATCCAGGAGCGTTAGTCCAACAAACAGGCAGAAAACAATCGATAATGGGTAGGCAGTCCAGGTAATAACAAAATGACAATGCAAGGGGAAAATGCTCAGAAAAGGTAGCCGTGGCAAATCTAAACTTCACGAGTCTCTGAAGCAGGTATGTATAGGGAGCATTGATGACAAAATGTCCGACAGCTGGGAAGGGCATGGCCCAGGTACAGGGTATATGGGAAATGGAGTCCTAGTATTTGGGGGAAGCTTCCCGCTGGTGGCCAGTAGAGGGAGCCATACGGACTAAATTCATGACAAAAGCTTACTGTCAATGTATTAAAGCACTAACAGTCTTTAACAGTCAATGTTTAAAGTGTATCCACCTATCCAATGGAAATGAGGTTTTCCCCACAGCGTCAGCTACTGACGCAATATTCGTTCCTATCTCTCAGGGAACCAAGGTTACGATAGTAATCGTATATGTTCACACCTGTGAATTGTGTGAATAATTTGCAGTTGGACGCTTGAACATTTTGAGTTTATTTGTTTGAAATTTACTTCACAACAGATGAGAATTTGCATCAGGAAAGGGGGCTTCAGGCAGGCGGCTCCAATCACTAATCTCTGTTGTAATCATATCAACACTAGAGCAAGCTCCTAATTGGCTAACACAGCACAAATGTCCACCAAAGTTCAGATTTTGTCAACTTTCCACGCTTGTTGAAACAGAGGCTTTTTTAATATGTGTAACTGCTCTATAGTGTTTTGCTGTTACTTATATATATGCTGATTGGCTAACAGCGCAAATGTCCACCAAAGTTCAGATTCTGTCAACTTTCCACGCTTGCCATGCGTAACCCGTGAATTGCGCAAAACGTGTGAACTGGTATGAACAAACCATAATATAATCTGGTGTGAATGTCCTCCAAAAGTCAGGTTTTTCAACGTTTCCGTGCTTGCCGCACGTAACACGTGTAACTCACGAATGGTGTTCATTTTGCTTAATTCGTGTCTGGTGTGAACACACTATAATTTAATCCGGAGCAACTGGTAGATAAAAAAATATTTGCACAGATACCCAATGGCTGCACTGTAAGTTATTTAAGATAAAAGTGTCTTCTAAATGAAAATGAGATTTAAATTAAAACTGACACAAGAAGCATCCCACAAAGATACTGAAAATTTGATCTGTTCAATAAAATATTCCACTTATTAATTAAGTCTAAATTAATGTCCTATAAAACATATGGTCTAAAGTCACTTAAAATCTTATTTTCTATGTCCTATTATTTATTTCTAATTATTATGTAATATTCCATAGATTATAACACATAATTTAAAAACAATTTATAAAACAATTTTTTTCATTTTAAGAAGTGGTAATAAAATGTGTAGTTTGAAATCACAATCTGTAAACAGTAGCCAGTATTTTTACTAAGCAGGCTGTGATGTCATATGGTTGTTCATCAAGTAAGTGTCATATGCATCATTCACAGTCTGTGATATGTACATATGTAGTGCTTAGTTACTGCATATGGACACCGATTGTAGTTCCAGTTAACTGTGAATTTCAGTTTTTTTTCTATTTTGCCAAGAAGTCATAGCTTCATATTTTCCTCAACCGGATTTCGTATTATGATAAGGGACTGTTGAAATATTAGTTCCGGTTTGGACTTAGTAACCCCTTCAAAGCCCAGCTAGCTTTGGTAATAGAGGAATATTCCCTGGTGGAATTTTTGGACTGTGCGCTGTTGCTGTCAGGCTCATCGCTCACTGACGAGACCCTATGGGTCATGTGGGCTGCGAACACCACTTCTGAACCTCTGAGCATCATCCCCTGAGGAGTTGGCCCAGGCTATAGATCCTCATCCGGAGGGGATGTCTGAACCTGCTCCCGGCTTGTTGGTTGCGCCCTGTGACTCCCATGCTCCCAAATCTCTCTGTGTGTCTGTCCCTGAACAGCCCTGTTGGGCGTCCTGTGTTCCTGACACGCCCAGGCAGGCGTCCTGTCTGTCTAGACAGGTCTGTCTAGCCTCTCTAGTCACTATAGCCTCTGTAGTCACTCTAGACTCCCAGGTCTCCCTAGACTCCCAGGTCTCTCAAGTCCCTCACGCATCTCAAGGCTTTCTAGCCTTTCTGACCTCTCAAGGCTTTCTAGCCTTTCTGACCTCTCCGGGCTCCCTAGCTCCTCTGGGCTCTCTCGCCTCTCCAACCTGTCCTGGCTCTCTCAGCTCTCCAACCTGTCCAGCCCCTCTGGGCTATGACAATATATACATATGTGTGTGTGTGTATATATGTATTCATCTCTGAGGTAAAAACTGACACCTTCTGTCTCCACGCTATTCATCACCTAGCAACTGATGCCAAGGTTACGTAGGAAGTAGCAGACTATTGGAACACTTCTTATCATAGAGTTTCAGTTTCTATGTCTCACAGGATATTTTTATATCTGACCTTGCAAAAAATTAAAACTCTCTATTTCATTTTATTTGTCAATAAGACAACTGGTGGTGCGGATCATTTATTGGTGTACCTTTAGTTTTGAGGATATGCTAAAATGTTCTATCTTTCAGGAGTTAAGTTCAGAAGTGACATTCAGGATTATGGTAAGCGTTGCTATTGTTTTTGCTTATTTGCTTACAGATTTGGACAATTTGGTACATTGTATGAACATTATTGCTTGGTTGTAGGAATGATTTCTTTATGTTGCTTTTGGTTACATTTTTTACACTTTCTGTAACATTTTCATTATCACGTTATCATTCCACTAACTGTGGAATGTTAAATGTGAATTTTTAAAAAACCTTTAGAGAACATTAGCTAATGCTCTGGGAATGTACACCACTAGCTTGAGAGAGGTGTAACTATTGCTCACATATTCACACAGAATTTTCTTCACACATTACTCTAAACAGTAACTTGTTAGATCTGCCATTTAAAAGAGAGTCATTGCTGCTTTATTATCCCACATTTGTGTGTTAGTTTGAAAATTCACACAAATATGTGCTATTTTGTGATGTGATATTATTGTTTAATACAGGCATGCTTTCTTTGAGAGTGTTTGAGGAAGAAAATAGCCATCTGGCATTCTAAATGCAGATGCTTGGGTGAACATTGCCCACACTTTCTACCAGTGGATCTGTGTTTGAGAAAGGGAGCCGACAGGAGAGGAAGAGATGGACTGAATCAGTCAAGACAGAATCTGGCAAGTTGTTCAGGACCAGCTGGTTGAACGAATGTGTGTACGGCAACAAAGGTGTGAAGGTCATAATGCTCCAAATGTCATCAGTTTTTTTGTGCAGTATTTTTAGGTACAAAACACTGATGTAGATGCAACCAATCTGTTTGATGTTGCTGCCATTTATTGGCCATGAATAAGCAGACTTAAAGTGAAGTGTTGTGTTTCTTGCTATTAGAAAATAATTTATGACAAAATTATTCAATATTTTAGTGCTTCTGACAGTTCGATATCATAGCATTTTTCATAGCAATATTTTTAATTACAAAATAGATACTGTCAAATCATAAATGTACAAATACCTGCAACACTATTATATTAGACAGCACCACATAATTTGTCCAAGGAACAACAGTAACTCTCTAGTATGAATAAGGATGAACTGTCACAAATAATTAAATAATTAAAATCAATAACATATATGCTAGATCTTGTATGTACCAGCCTATTGAAAGAAATGCTTCCTGAAATTATAGACTCTCTACAAAGTTATATTAATTCATTACTGGTGTTGGGATATGTCCCAAAACCTTATAAGCTGGCTGTTAACAGACCTTTGATTAAAAAAAGTATTCTTTTAAATAAGCTTGACAACTATGTATAACATAACTATGCACTGGCATGGTTTAATTTATACTTATCTGACCGATTCCAGTTGAGTAATAGTGTCATATTCATCACACGTTCAGTATACAGTAGAGTGCCACAAGGCTCAGTGCTTAGGCCTTACTTTTAACCCTGTACATGCTACTTTTGGGAGTAATTATTATGAGACATGGTTTAACGCACCTGTTGGACTGTCCGTTTGGTTTCTCTCACATGCATGCCCATACTTGATTTTCCTGTCTCTCTTAAGTGTAATCAGTGTCACCTGTTTGTAATTAGTCCTTGTAATTAGTGTGCTTGTCCCTGTTAAGTTTCTTTATCTGGTATTGAAGTTTTGTTGGGTGTTCGTATGTTCCTGCCTTTTAATGCCTTGTTAACCTGTAAGAAGTCTGTCTGTCTTTCATTTCCCCAAGGTCATGTAATCAGCTGGATCTGGATTTTGTCAGGGCCAGATGGTGGGGAGACAGAATGGGACGGCCCTGAGACAGATCAGTGAAAATGATGGACTTTTGTAAATATAGGAGGAGCCTATATTTGGAGGAGCCATATATGGCCCATAGCATCTTCAAATATGGCCTGCTGAACCATATTAGCTCTCATCTCAGTTTTGATACATTTAAGAAACAAGATTAGAATTATTAGAAATTTCCTATCATCTAAACATATCTACCTCTAGCCTAGTTCAATTTTATATTATTTTAGAACTGGCCCTCATGGTGTAATCTGGTTTCTTCCAATGTTTTTTTCTCCATCTGTAGATCATTGGAGTTTGATTCCTTGCCACTGTTGCTCTGTTGGCTTGCTTACTAGGAGACTGCTGACATTTAAACTACCGTGACAAAATAACACACGGAGATGGTAGGATCCATATGCAGGGTTTCTTGTTTATTCTTGAACACAGGCGGACAGGAACACAACAGGCAAACCAAAACTCAAAATCCAGAGAACAATAACAAGGGTCAGGGCAGGCAGCAAAACATCAAAAACCATAAACAATCCAAAGTCAAAACAAAGCAAACCAACACAGGGAACACAAGAATACAATAACCACAGAGAATCCAGAGAAAGGGCTATACAATCCATCGCAACTTCCTGTTTGGTTGGCCTCTGCTTTATAGCCACCAAACAGGAAGTTGCAATAGAGGAATGGCCTGGCATTACAACTACCTTGGGATTTAGTACATTGTATATAATACTGCTTGATGCATAATTACTATTTTTAAGTACTTAATTTTTAATAACTGCTATTGGCAATAACTGCTTCCTTTCCATTTTATTGTGTAATGTTCATGTATTTTATGATGTTATTGCAAATATCTTATACCCCTGTCTTACAAAATTGTGTTATCTGTAATAGATTAGAGGCGGAAGTGCTGGTAGAATCCATGTGCAGGCTTTATTAAATAACAAAGTCGTTATAATATATAAGCAATGGGTCGGGGCAGGCAGCAAACATTCAAAATCGATAGACCGGCAATGGTTAAACACAAACAGTAAATCCAAAACAAAACAAACAATCCAAAAGGGGAATCCAAAAGACAGTAAACGAGAAGCAGACATGATGCTGTCAATACTATGCAATGATAGTGAATGTGTTGCTTATATAGTCCCAAATAGGAAGTGATGTAACAGGAAAAAAAAAGTACAGGGAGCCTAATGATTAGAACTCAGGATAAGACTCCCTCTGCTGGTGTGGATGAACGGGGCGTCTCATTACATTATCCTTCGATGCACCATCTCCTTGTAAGCTTGAACTGCAAATATTCATGAATACTGCATGTAATGCGCTGTATTCATACCCCTTGAACTTCTGCACAATTTGTCACATCACAAGTACAAACTTAAATGGGGGTTTTACATGATATACCAACACAAAGCATTGCATAATTGTTAAAAGCAGAAGAAAAATGATACATACTGATACATTCAAGATTTCTTTTTACAAATAACAATATGAAAAGTGTGGTGTGCATCATTTATGTTGATACCCCTAAAAAATATCCAGCACAACCAACTGCCTTCAAAAGTCTCCTAATTTCTAAATATTAGAGTCTTCCTGGGTGTACATCAATCTCAGTATAAAAACTGCTGGATAACCTGCAGAGATCCACAGCTCAGGTTGGAGAATCTGCCCATAGGACAATAATTACTTATAAACTCCACAAATCTTGTTTTTATAAAAAGTGGCAAGTGGCATTGTTGAAAGAAAGGGCTTCCATTTGCAGTTAGCCACAACGTTATGTAGTGGACACGTCTATGTTGTGGGAAATCATGGATTAATGGTCAGAGTCTGTCTTGTACCCCGAAGATCATGGGTTTGAGTCTCGGGTCTGTCAGGGATTGTGGGTGGGGAGAGTGCATGACCAGAACAACTACTCTAAGCCTAAACTACAATGGAATGGTTTAGATAACCCAGATAACCCATGTGGTAGAATGCCCCAGTCAATGTCAAACCTCCTCCAATCCTATTTTGAATATGTGGCAAGACTTAAACATTTATAAGATGCTGTCCATCCAATCTGACTGAAGTGGAGCCACTTTAAAGAATGGGTAAAATTGCAGTGTTTAGATGTGCAAGGCTGGTGTAGACACACCCCAGATAACTTTCAGCTATAATTGCAGGCAGGTACATATGATTAAATTAGTGTGTGAAGGTATGGGGGTGCTGAACCATTGGTGGTTTTGTAGGCCAAGAGGAGAGATTTGAATTGGATGCGAGTGGCTATAGGAAGCCAGTGTAACCTATGAAGAGAGGAGTGACATGCGCTCTCTTTGGCTGATTGAAGATCACCCTCACCGCTGCATTTTGTATCATTTGAAGAGGTCTGGTTGTACAAGCTGGAAGACCAGCAAGAAGAGAATTACAGTAGTCCAGTTTGGACAGGATAAGAGCTTGGACAAGAATTTGAGCGGCGTGTTTGGACAGGAAAGGTCTAATTCTCCTGATATTGTAGAGAGTGAATCTACAGGACCGGGTGGTATTGGCAACATGATCCGAGAAAGTCTGCTGATCATCAATAACTACTCCCAGATTTCTTGCTGTTCTAGAAGGAGTAATGGCTGATGAACCTAGTTGGATGGAGAGGTTGTGCTGAGTCTTATGTTCGGCTGGGATCATAAGCAGTTCAGTTTTCGCAAGTTTCAGTTGAAGATGATGGTCCCTCATCAATAGAGAGATGTCATCTAGGCATGCTGAGATGCACGCAGAAACTGTTGGATCATCTGGTCCAAATGACAGGTGGAGCTGTGTGTCATCCGCATAGCAGTGGTAGGAAAAGCCATGTTTCCGAATGACCGACCCTAGGGAAGTTGTGTAAATGAAAAAGAGCAGCGGCCCAAGAACGGAGCCCTGGGGGACTCCTGTTCTAAGATACTGGGGCTCAGAGACCTCACCTCTCCAGGATACTCTCAATGACCTATCCCTGGGATAATATTCGAACCACTGCAGCGCCATTCCAGAGACTCCCATAGTCTTAAGGGTAGATAGGAAGATACCATGGTTGACAGTGTCGAAGGCAGCAGATGGATCCAGCAGGATGAGAGCAGATGATTTTGAGGCCGCCCTTGCCATTCTCAGAGCTTCAATGACCGAGAGCAGTGCTGTCTCGGTGGAATGGCCACTCTTGAATCCAGACTGATTGCAGTCAAGGAGGTTGTTCTGTGAGAGAAAAGAGGAGAGCTGGTCAGCTACAACACGTTCAAGGGTCTTTGCAATGAAGGGGAGGAGGGATACTGGTCTGTCACAGAACTGATTTTTGGAGTACTTGTGATAGTTAACTTGGTTATTTAACATAAACTTCAAAGGAAGTTAATGTATTCAAATGGTCTAATTCCTTTAATAAGATTTACATAGTCATCTGTCTGTCTGTTTGTCTATCTATTAATTGGTGAATAATAGATCAACTAGGATCAATCCAGTAATTTAGTGGTGGTGATTAGTTGTGTGGCGCCGTCTACAGTCCACTAATTTCACATCTAAAATTGCAGAAAAGTGAAGGATTATGAGTTTATCATTGTGTTTATCATCCCTCATGGGATTAGAAGTTGCAAATTAAAAGTAAAGGTGTTCTAAGGCAAACACCTTATCCACTACACCACCCCGTTGCACAGGTGAACAGTCCCCACATCACATAATTAAACCAATAATAGGTCTTTAACAACAAAACTTTTAAATAAATGAAACCATACATGGAACAGGAATTTAAATTAACACCGAAGCTCATTGATCAGGCTACCATCAAAAACATTGGCCTACAATGTTAAGTGAAACTTAAGAACAAACTATGCCACGCAGGGGACCTGTGTTCGACAGGTTTGGTCTGCTTTACTCGAGTATTGGGCCCCAGCGCTTCAAACTCAGCAGCTGGAAGAGAGAAAGGGAGGAGTTAATTATCATATTAGGAAAACACAGTTTTTTAAGACTTTATACTAACTATAATTTAATGTAAATACTGTTTATGAACAGAGGCTTCAGGTTTGGGTGTTAATCTTGGGCTGACGATGTGCATCTGCCCCGTTCGAAAAGAAAACAACTATTTCAAATAGATTTGAGCCACAGTGTAAAGTTAAGAATTAATATTAGCATGACAGTATAACTGGGACAAAAGTTTATTATTATTGAATGCTATGCATTCACCTGATGCATACATTCACTGCCATAATGAATAGCTCTCAAAGAGAACATAAACATATATATCTTAATATTTATTTTAACATATACCATGGCCATTTGTCACTCAGAGAAAGGGACACATAGACCCAAGGTGACCCATTGTCTAGCAGTGTGTAATTAGACTAATTTACATTTGGTTGAGCAAAACAAAACAGAAAAAGAGAGTAAGAAAGTACGTAAGAATAAGAATAAGAGTAAGGAAATAATAAAAGAAAGATTTTATTATTTAAGCAAACCAGGCAGACATCATCTTGATTTTTATCTTCATATTAACATCTTCAGTGTCCTCTTTAACTTCAAGATGAAGTCTTTTGCTGGCCGTGACTTGACTGATGTTGAACTAAATGGCAGTGAAGCTAAAGTAGCCATAGTGCCAACAGCCTGTATGCCTGTCAACAAAATAAAGTCTGATTCTGATTGTATGTCAGGTCTGATTGTATATTGTATACCATCAAGTTCTGATTGTTGAATAAATATGAATACAACATTGAGTCTTAATTCATTCTAAACAGAATACAACTATGTAATTGATTGACAAACAGGATAACAGTGAAGATTATCTTGAAGGATTAAACACATAATATAGAATACACATAACTTCTTTACAATATACTTGATTACAATCACCAGCCTATTTTCATGCAGAACAATTGGACACTGAATTAACTCTGTTTCGGTACTGTGGTCCAAGTGTTGTTCCCCTACACTGGGTTTCCTGACGAACCATCCGACAGCAAGCCTCTCTTGTATCCTGGGGAAGAAAGCGGGACATATCTCATATCTTACCTCTGATAAGGTGTTAAATCTATGCTTTCCAGATCAAGCCATTTTTAGGCACACGTTTTAAAACAATTTTGAGTGGGTCAAAATGTCTGGAACTTTGTACAAAACGTGGTCTGGTTTTTGTTTGGTCAGTGCAAACAACTTTTGCACTGAAACCCCCTAGCTCTGCCCAACAGGAAGTCATTTTGAATTTTCATTAAATTTTAATTACTTCTAGGGATTTCTTGATGATCGATTGGTGAGCATTGTGCTGAAACATTGAAAATTCAAAATTGCTGAAGGAGGTGAGAACAATGTAGAGACAATGTAGAGTGAAAGAGTGAAATATTTGATTCATTTAACTTTACTCTGTGTCTTTCCTCTGTTCTCTGTGCTTGTTTTCTCTCGCTCATTGTTTGCTGAGTGAGAAACCAAAGAGAAGTGGTGTGTGCGTATATGTGCAATTACTTAATTGTGTGTACTTGAGAATAGAGGATAGCTGGTCAGCCTGGCTTGAATAAGGTAATTACCATGCCATGTGTTACTCAAGTCTTTAACATTAAGTGCAATCTGTTGGTTTTTTGTTTCTGTTTCACCCTCATTCTCTAAAAGACTTTTAATCCGTTTTGCTAAAAGAATATTTTAAAATACACTTTCCAGGGATTCAGTAGAATGTGGCAGTTAAGCTTTTTACAGCTTTCATAATTGCTGTTGTGACATTGGATGTGCTCATTTTGCACTTCCCATAACCTCATGCTACATTTCTTCTTTTCACTTTCAGATTTGCAGAAAAATCTTTTCCTCATTTCACACAATCTAATCCTACATTCTCTTATCTCAGTTCAGGTATATTTGAGTATAATCTAGTTTCAGTTAGTTTTTAGTTAGTTTGCAAGAAAAAATTGCAAGTGGGATATCTGACACTTTGGTATGTGTATACCCAAAAGACTGTTTTCTAATAAATTGTCTAAATGTTAGATCTTTCTCCTAATGTGATGAGATACAATATGCAATGCCTGGCCTGATTAAGATACACGAAATGCCATGTTTATCTTGGGCAATATGCTGTGTATATTTGTTTTGCATTGATGATTTAGGTTTGTCTGACCTCTGCTTTGATTTTAAAACAGATTTCCTACCAAGGCAGTGAGGAGGGAGGAAAAAGCGATGACTTCGCTGAGATGCAGGGTGAGGGTGAAAACCAAGAGCTGGCACAGACTGACAGAGTCGTATATAACATTTACATTTAGGCATTTAGCAGATGCTTTTGTCCAAAGCGACTTACAAAGGCAGGAGAACAATGAAGCGATAAATCCCAAGAGAACACAAAGTCATACAAAGATACAATTCTTCTGGTTAGACAATGTTCCAGGGGTTCCTGTTGAAAATAAAAAGTTTTTTTTATAGATAGGAGTGTTAAAGTGATAAGAGGAGTGTTATAGTAATAAGAGGTGCTCCCGGAAAAGGTGGGTTTTGAGGATTTTTTTGAATATCGTGTGGGATGAGGCAGACCAAACAGAGTGTGGAAGATACTTCCACCATCGGGAAATATTGATTGTAAAACTGCAGGGTGACAGAGAGTGTTTGAAGGATGGAATGACAAGACGTTGTTCGTTTGATGATTGTAGGCATTTTGAGGGAGTGTATTTTTGAAAGAGATGATGAAGATCAGATGGTGCTGAGTGTCAGAGATTTAAACCGGATGCATGCTGCAAGTGGTAACCAGTGAAGGGAGATGAAGAGAGGTGTGACATGGGCATGTTTTGGTAGAGCATTGCAATAGTCCAGCCTAGAGATGACCAGGGCCTGGACCAGGACCTGCGTTGAATGAATGGTTAGAAATGGTCTGATTTTTCTGATATTGTATAAGGCAAACCTGCAAGAGTGTGCTGTTTTAGTGATGTGTTCAGTGAATGTTAGTTTGTCATCAAAGATAACACCAAGATTTTTTACTGATCAAGTTGGAGAAAGTGTTGTGGAACCAAGCTGTATTGAGATATTATGGGAGGTTCAGTCTTGGCTAGGTTGAGCTGAAGATGATGAGTTGTCATCCAGTCTGAGATGTCTTCCAGACAGGCTGATATGCAAGCTGAAACTGTGGGATCATCAGGAAGAAAAGAGAAGAAAATCTGAGTGTCATCAGAATAAGAGTGATATTGGAAGCCGTGTGATTGTATGATAGGACCCAGAGATGTTGTGTAGATGGAGAAGATCAATGGGCCACAGGTATTGGGGAACCCCAGTAACCATGTGGTGTGGTTTGGATAGCACACCTCTCCATGACACCTTGAAGGATAGGAGTGCTGTTCCTTGGATTCCCAGCGAGGACAGAGAGTTGATGAGGATCTGGTGATTGACTGTTTCAAAAGCTGCAGACAGATCTAATAGCAGAAAGACTAGATTTGGCCCTATCAAGTGTAGGTTTTTTAAGCAACAGGGTGACCAGGGCTTGCTGAAATTTAGTAGGGAAAGTGCCGATGAGAAGGGATGAGTTGATGGTGTGAGTTAGGGGTGGTATTAGTGAGGTTGTCATGTCCTGTAGGAGATCCGAGGGGATTGGGTCAAGTGGACACGTGGTGGGGTGGAAGGGCAGAAGTTTGGAGACCTCAGTTTCATTAAGTGCAGAAAAGGAGGTGAGTAGAGAGCAACGCCGAAACTGCACTTTGACCCCTCTCACAACCAACCAGCAGCACAATCAGGGAGTACTTTCACCAGCCAACATATGCCGCCTCCCCCTACTGCTGGACCCCACTCTGGACCGCCACAGCTCTGAAGAGCAGAGGGAGCACATAGCAAGAACCAAACAGCCTGAGGGGGACAAAAATCCCACAGGCACAAAGACATAAGCAGTGCCTCTGGTGACGAGGATCTGTGTGGGCCACATGAGCTGCCCATTGGGCACGCTTGTGTGCCACCTCTCCTAGTCCCATTCTGTTAAGTTCCTCCCCTCCTCTGGCCTTCAAGCCCACCCACATCCTCAGCCACTTTGAACAGCATTCCATTCCTTACTGGGTGCACTGGCCTTCCTACAGAGGAGAACCCAGGCAGCCTGGCCTTGACCTAGAGAAGATGCAGCAGGTCGGGGATGCTTCTGGTGTCTTATTGTGTATTTCACTTGTGTATATTGTCTATATAGATTTAGATTTAAACAGCTGAGAAAAAAAGAATACACTAATCCCACCCAAGTCCAGAAAACAATGAGAGATCAAACAACTTGTCAAGAAAAGACAACAACTGAGGAAACAATGGAAAAAAGATACAGCAGAGAAAAAAACAGCCCTCAACCTCTTTTATGCAGATGTTAAGATTTGCGGCAGAGAGCTGAAAACCTCAGAACCCAATGCAAGAGGAAAGAGAAGGCAGGGACTTCCTTCTACAAAGGTCCCTTCAGATGTCACTGTTGAGCCCTCTGTAGGTGTCATGAGCCTAAATCAGTGAAACACAAAAGATGGAGGGTGCCAATGTAATGAGTGACCTGAAGACGTTGGATCCATCTGCAGCTTTATTAAATCACCGTCAAAACAGGCAAAGGTCAAAACCAAGGCAAACAGACATAAAATAGACAATCCAATATCAAAACCTGGGCAAGGTCTGGGCAAAAGATCAGGGCAGGCAGCAAACAACAAAAGTATATTCAGAGACAAAGCGGGGTCAAAAGGCAGGCAAAGCAACACAGGGAAAAACACTTGAAATTGATCACACATGGCAAATCAAGACCTCACAAAGCGTTAGAGAGTGAGAGAGTTAGAGAGATGTGCTTAAATAGTGGCCATGACTACAAATTACCACCAGCTGTTGCCCCTTAAAACTGTAGTAATGTCCCAAGAAGGGACTGTACCACTTTTTGATGAATCCTCCACTCCTCAAGCCTTAGCTCCTGTTATAACAGCATATCTCATGCCTTTTTGTCCAACAGCAGGTGCTGCTTTCTCAACACTGCAAAAATGCTGTTGCCATGAGGAGGACGAGAGGCAAATAAATTTCTGGACCCTCGCTTTACTATACTTAGCTGTTATCAATGGCCCTTTAGGTCATTTTAGAGAGTTCCCATGCTTAACTATTGTTGCTGCATATACAGGTCCTTCTCAGAAAATTAGCATATTGTGATAAAGTTCATTATTTTCTGTAATGTACTGATAAACATTAGACTTTCATATATTTTAGATTCATTACACACAACTGAAGTAGTTCAAGCCTTTCATTGTTTTAATATTGATGATTTTGGCATACAGCTCATGAAAAACCAAAATTCCTATCTCAAAATTAGCATATCATGAAAAGGTTCTGTGAACGAGCTATTAACCTAATCATCTGAATCAACTAATTAGCTCTAAACACCTGCAAAATTTTAATTTAATTTAATTTAAAATTTAAATTTAACGTAACATCTGCAACCTTCGGCCTGTGGGCCAGGAGATGTGGTGGGTCATGTATGTATTAACAAACCAACAAAACTCATGGAGATGTTTGGCAGGAGTGGCTTTTGAGACGTTAAATCTGTCTGCTGCCCCACTGTATCACTCCTGATTGGCCAATGTCCAAAGGCAGGCAAGAACACTGTGTGTGAGTGGCAGTTTGATTTTCTGTATATTAATATAAACAAGGCCAAGGGTGGTAATGACATCCTGCACAGGTAGAACACAGGTTATTAAGACAACATGTCAACACTTCTAATACATCTAATACACACCTTAACTTGTTGTTTGGAAAGCCTGAAATGACTCTGAAATTCTGTGAGACTGTATAGAGGGACAACCTGCTCCACAAAATGTAGTATTTTTTTAAACAATCTACATAACAGAGACATTAATTGTACTTACTATGTATATCTCCCTTCTGATAACAGCTATTTATTGATTACAGAAGCCAAACATTGCACCTCTAAACACTGTAAAATATAGAAACCAGTTCGGTTCAGGTAGTATAAAATTAAAAATTTAATTATTTATACAAGCACATAAGCTGTTTATAAAAACAACACTAATTACATTGAACATTTACTCACCTTCGTTGCTCACTGTGCTCAACTTTATATAACAATAACGGCATTTCTAAAGCTTCCAGTTTGTCTGTAATAAAACACACAACCGCCACGTGATCTGCCGTGACTGAAGTGGATGCAGCAAACTGCGAGAGCTAAGAAGTGTCCTGGCGCGTCCGAAATCGCATACTTCCCTACTATATAATATGCGAAAAACAGTAGGCGAGGCAAGTAGTATGTTTGAATTCATAGTATTCGAAAATTAGTAGGCAAGAAGTACCCGCTTGACTTACTACTTCTGCCCGAATTTTGTAGTAGGCATTCGATGGACACTTTACTATCCCATGAGTCTGCGGGCTACGAGGTCGCATATTTGAAAATGACATGTGACAACATCAGTATGGCGGATGTAGTACGTCCGAATTCCATTCATACTACCCACATTCATACTATATAGAACATACTGTTTTAACGGTCATGAAGTATGTTCAAATTCAAATGTAGTACCTACTTAAGCAGTATGCAATTTCGGACACAAGTTTATGTTCTTGTTGATTGTTACTCATTATGGCAGTCATTGTATGGCTCAGGAGAATGCACAGCATTCAATAATGATAAACCTATGGCCCAATTTTGCTTGTTCAAATTCAAATGTAGTAAATACTTAAGCAGGCTGCAATTTCGGACGCCACCGTCCGACTTGACGGCTCCATTTACAGTCGGGGCAGAGCTGAAAACGGAGCCGTCAAGTCGGACGGTGCGATGCAGCATGAGCCGGAAACAGAATTGATTAGTTCATCTTTCGAGTCGTTCATTCATCATGTGTAGACTCAAAAGATAAACTTATCAATTCTCTTTCCGGCTCAAGCAGCATAGGTTAAGCTTAGGGGCTGTCGTGATGAACGCGAACGACTCGAAAAAAGATTTGTTCATTTTGCTGAACGAAACTCAAAGATCTGAGTCAGTAAAATGACCCGAACTTCCCATCACTACTTGTGATTGTAATCAGGTTTACTGTAAAGAAGTTGTCCTGTATTATTTGTTTAATCCTTAATAATAATGTTCACTGTAATCCTGTTTGTCAATCAATTACATAATTGTATTCTGTTTAGAAATTAATACAAAATTGAGTGTTAATTTATTCAATATACATTTAGAGCAGTCTCACTTCCATTTAGTTTAACACCAGTCAAACGGCCAGCAAATAGCCTTCATCTTGAATTTGAAGAGTTTAATACATTTGTTCTGGGTATGATTCAAAATGATGTCTGCCTGATTTGCTTATCTAATACATTGTTATTGCAGTGATGTACTTCCTTACTCTCTTTATTTTTTGTTCAACCAAATGTGGATTAGTCTCATTACACACTGCTAGTCAATGGGTCACCTTGGGTCTACCTGTCCCTTTTTCTGAGTGACAAATGGCCATGGTATATGTTAAAATAAATATAGTAAGTGTAAAGATATGTTTGTTATATATATTGTTATAAGTTTATGTTCTCGTTGAGTGTGACACATTATGGCAGTGATTGTATGGCTCAGGCGAATGCACAGCATTCAATAATGATAAACCTTTGGCCCAATTTTGCTGCATTACGTGCAACAAACATTCCACATAGCTTACGATTGAGAAACATTTAAATCCAGTCTTAGCTGAACAGGTTGTTCCTCCAAACATATAAGGCTGAATCTGCGCAATAGCTGCCGTTCCGTGTGTTCGGGCATCTAAAGCATCAATTTAACTAAAGCAACAATTCAACAATTCAACTAAAGCAACAATTCAGACAATGGTTGAAGAATTGTAACCTATATGTAGCTTGTTTTTTCTATGAAAGCATCTGGAGGAGTGGATAGTGCTCTTGGCTGGTATGTTGCTGAACTGGGTGCAAATCCTGGGTTTGGTGTCTTTGTGCTCACTGTTTTGAGTTTGTGAGTTTTTAATATCTGTTTGTGAGTTGTCAATAGCTGTCTGCCAACTACATGGGCTGTGAGTTGTGCTTGTATTCAGTTGGTTACAGCACCTAAAACATTCACTTTTACTTTCAAGAAGCACTGTCTTCCCAAATTCCCAAAAGACGGCCATCCCAAATTTTATGTATTAGTGTATTAGTATTAGGGTCATGTTTTAACTTTAATTCTCCATGGTATGGAGACTATCGTTTCAGCTGAGACATTTCAAACTGTTTCAATTGGTCATGTTGTCAACTTCACGTCTGTTGACATTATGTTAAAAATATTAATATTAATGTTTACTGAGTGTTCCTGGGATTGTTCACACAAGCAGAGAATGTTTTGGAAACTTCCTCTTTGCTTTTAGAAACCATGCGTAGGAATGTCTTACCCTATATGACAAGAGGAGTAGTTTTCCTAGTGTTGTTGCAACGTTTCTGGAGAACTGTTTCCACCCAATACACTGTCACACACAACGTCATGTCATGTTGCCATGAGTCAAGAGTTCCCACCCATAGTGACTCATTATGTGTCATGACAAAACAATGTTTTATATACATGTAAAAACTGTCATATAAAAACATATCTACATATGTACAAGAGTGTGAAAAAAACATATAATTGCCAGTTTGGAAAACAAGCGATGAATCGCTGACAAGAGCAGCCAAGCCCATGGGCCTGAGTATCAAAATATAATCTCAAAAGAGAGGTACAAAAATGAGTCAGATTGGTTGGTCATAGATTGGTCAAAAAATCTGAATAGCCTGTTGGCACTGAGCCACATATAAGCCTAAAAAAGCTTTTAAATTTTACAAGGCTGTACAACAAGCTTCATTATTTATTCTAATGCTGATCCCAGCCCATTAAACACAGGAACATAAATGATCCTAAGTCAATAGTGACTAAAAATCATGTTATATTTATATTACATTTTGGACATTGTTCTTCTGTGCTCCATGAAAGAATGAAAATATAGAGGATGAATGATGGGAGTACAGTATTTCATTTCTTTTGTTGTAAACAATTTCAAAATTGTTGCATAAACAAGTCTTGTGCCAGTTGTCAGACCTGTTTGCTGAGAATAGGAAAGTTATTGCTCGGATTGTTTATTAGTACAAAAATGTTTTTTTTGTCCAGTCCAGGTTAAAGTGCCGAAATTGTGTGTAGTAAATGGGCGTCAATGTTTGCAAAATAGTAAAAATGAGTGGACATGTTAGTCGACCTCCATCGCAGTAAGAAATATGTTAACAGGTAATCATGCTATTATCTATACTATAGAAAGATAATCTTTTTCAGGAATGTAGGTGTGTCATCCAATGTTATTATCCTATAATTATCATAAATACATTAATAATTTACAATATCTATATTATTTTTTGTCTCAGACAGTATTAAAGATACTTCATAGATATTGGTTAGGGTTAAATATTTTAACATACTTAGGTTTAAACCATTACATTTACACATTTTATTAAATTATTACATATTACATATTATATTACATGTTTTATGTAGCCTTTGTTGCTTTGTCATATGACCTGACTTAGGAAACTTAGCCCAGTGCAAACCTATAACGCCCTCATACACTGTAAAGATTTTTCAAAGGTATAATAGAAAGTATAGTATAATATCATATAAGACAGTATAATAGAAAAAGCACAGACTGCCACCCGGGAAGTTAGTGTACTCTGACAGGAGCATGAAGTCGGCAGTATTGTCCTCGAAAGAGCAATCCCCCTGCTCCAGTAGGAGGAGGAGAACTGATGGGTTATTCATCAGAAAAAGGGAAACAAAAACACTGGCCCCCCAAAAAAAAGAGTTTAAACAAAACCGCTACTTTTTGTAGGTCATTTTTTCTTTCACTATTCGTGTGTGTGGGCTACCAGAGTGAAGGAGTCAAAAACAATGAAGATATCCAAAAACAGGTTTTAATTGGGATAATCCAAAAGGATATATAGAATACCGGGAAGCAGACAAGGGGAAAACAGGAACACCAAACATACATCACAACTAAACTACGTCAACTAAGACCCAACAAAGAACACAGAACTAGGAACAACTTAAATAGCAATACTAAATAAGACACAGGTGGAGAGAATTAACTAAACAAGGACAGGAAGAACCAAAATGGGCATAATAATAGGGAGAAACTAAACAGATAGAACATGGGGGTAAAAACAGAGCTAAACCAAAAAACAGTTCACAGGGGGATGTGACAAATGTCTGTTAGGAGTAGGCCTGCACAGAATTTGCACACTGTTTAATGTTTTCAGTGCTGAATGCAGAAAAGATCTTTTAAACACAATGTGTTTACATTGTGTTTCAGTGAGTCCTGTTAACCCTTTATTTCCTTCACCATTGGGCAAAACCTTTGCGTGTTAAACATTGTGTTTAAAATATGCTGTTTTCCTTATCTTATTTATTGGTTATAAAAGTCAATGCTTTCTGGTTTTAAGTTTGTTTTTCATTAGTGTTTTGCTTTTGGTTCCCAAGTTATTATTATATAAGCAATATATTATTGCATTATTATTATGTAAGTTATCCAGGTCTTGTTTTTTCAAATCACCTTAGATATACTTGAAAAACTGCATCTGTGTAGAAGAAAGGGGAACTTTCTCAAGGCTGACATTGCTTTAAATTAACTACAGGAAGACTATGATGAGGTAACAGCAGAACTATGCAGGTGCTTTTAAGTTTTTAGGGATGAGGTACAGAAAAGACAAACCTGTATGGCATGGTTATGCGGAGGATAACACTACAGTATTTTACTGTAAACACTGGTTAGGTGGTAAAATAATAAATTACCAAAAATAACTCCTCATATCTATAGTTTGCTGCATTTTAATCTCTAAAAACAGGGACAATTTTACCCATGCCGTTTTTGTAGTAATTGTTGTGTCTATTTATAGGTAAATGTGTACATTTGATATATCGTAACCAATGCCAAAGTAGGGCCATGCTAGCTGTCATATTAAATTGGTTTCTTATGTAGTTTATGCTCAAATTTATACCTATGCACCTGAACACACACACACAAACATGGCTGCACAAAGGCTGTAAATAATCGTCTTTAAATAAAAGTATGTTGATAAGTTTTATTGACACCCTCTTGATCTGAAGATTAGATTTAAGAAGGTACAATATGGCTATTATTTTTAAAGGTGGCCTTAACTTTATTTGCTTTTTACTTTCTTTTTATTTTTTTAATCCCTCAGGCAGTTGTACAAAACCCCAAATGTTAATTTACACTGTAATGAAGCCAAGGGATATGTGTTTGGAGAATCCATATGCAGGGCTTTATTCAGAAAACGTAAACAAATAACAGGCATGGGTCAAGGCAGGCAGATAACAAACAATAACAGTGAACAGGCAATGGCCAAACACAGAGGCAATCAGGAAACAGGCAAAGAATTCAAGAGGGGTAATCCAACAAACGGTAAACCGAAAGGTAATACACAGGTAAGCAAACAATAATATAAACAGTCAGTAAAGCAGACTAAGGCTGGCAATACTTCGCAATGAAGTAATGAAAGCACATGGCTTATGACCATGTCCATTACCCGGAAATAGGCAATCAGGAAACAGGTAGTGTGAGCAGAGAGAACATAGAGTTCAGTTTTCTGGTGAGGGCTCCTTCGGCTGGCATGGTAGATTGGGATGTCCCGTTACACACACTCTTAAAATTGTTTAATTAATTCTGCAATTTTTAGTATGCTTTTTGTGTTTAAATATTATTAAACATATATTTCATTTACTTTATATTTTTATATTTTAAGTAAAATAGACGGCATTGTTTGTTGCTTTTCTGTGGCTTACCTTTGC